>KE155576.1:98178-108360 GCA_000411075.1 Sisymbrium irio | reverse complement strand
ATAGGCTACAATACAAGACGACTGTATCGATTAGGCAAAGCTGAAACAATCTTTCTGAGCCAAGAAGTCAAAGAACCCAACGAATCCCAGCATCACACTGCTACCTCAGTGAATTCTGCAAATCAAAATTACAAAATTGAGCAATTAAAACCTCCAGATTCACAATGGAATTTGCAAATCGAATCCTATAAATTTTGAAATTGGCTTACTTTTGGGATCGGGATTACAATCAAGGAAACAAACAGAGGTTTTTTCTAACAAAAAAACAAGGAAAAGATGAGTTAAAAACAGATTTTCTCGTAAAAAATGAGAAAAAAGAAAAAAAACAATAACAAATAAAACTTAGCCACGTGGCATAGCATACGGTCTCCTGTTGTTCTAAAATAGAAGGCGTATCTTCTTCTTTTCTGTTTTCTTTTATATTTTTGATTTATTTTTTTCCTCTTTACATTTTAAGAGACCATGTAGAAGACCCCTATAATCATGCTCTAAGAACGGAAAAAAATATCACCCTCATTACAAATAAGACGAGTCAGATACAAAAAAAAAAACTAGAAAACCCAACTATAGAGAAATTGCACTATCTAGTATTCTTGTTTCCTTATTTAATTCTTGTCTCCTAAAATGATCACCCTGACTTGGGTATAAATTACTAATCCAGCTATTTTGAAATTAACTAACATAAATAGTATTCTTGTCTCCTTATTTAATTATAATTATATCCTTTCATTTTCATCAAATTTACGTTATTTGCCATTCAACCATTTTTTTCTTCTTCCATCAATAACAATACAAGAGAGAGATTATTATGAAAGAGTGAAAAAAGAAATAAAGAGAGAATTGAGAGATTCACGCAGAGACAGAGAGAGAGAGAGTTATGAGAGACTCAGAGAGAGAAAGAGGGAGATGGAGAGATTCAGAGAGAAAGAGGGAAAGGAAGATGTAGGGGAGAGATAACAACATGCTGACGTTATCCGCTAATAATGTTATCTGACTAATAATATAGTATATGTTATCTGATAATACATAATATACATGATAACACTATACATTTGAATATTGTTACCATATAATAGAGTTAACGTGATAATAATGTATGATGTATTAACGTGTAACAAAGTTAGCATGCTAATAATATATTATGTATTACCGTATAATAATGTTAACACGCAATAATATAGTATGTATTGACATATAATAATATTATCGTATAATATATTATAACAATATTCACATGATAACAATATTAACGTGTAATTTTTGATAATAAATAGTATTTTCTAATCAATGGCATTTTCTGTAATTATGTTAAATAAAAAAAGATATTATTGACAGATTTTTTATTCCTTTCTACTATTTACTTAATTCAGAATATCAGATTTTCAAAAACTTAATTTTTCAACTTTCAGATGACATAGAACTAATTCACCCAAAACTATATTACTCTTGCATCAGTGATTGACTGTTTGTATACTATAAAAAGGAATTCAATTTTTCATGCTAATGTGATAATTCTACCCAAATTTTTTTTTTACGATGTGATAACCTTTTTTCTTTCAAATTGGTGAAAGTTTTTAAAGTGAGAATAGCAGTGGATTACTAATTTACTTCATCAATAACCTTTTCATTATAGATAATCTTACAATTTTTTATCATTAAAATATATTCTATCATTCAAATATATTACTATATTTCTAGTTATTGACCCAATTTAGTTTTTACTTTAAGTTGCTATCTCATATTAAAAAACTAAATTAAGATCAGTGTAATCATCGTTAAATGAAATTAATATATTTAAATTTAATTAAAATTGATAATTTACATATATAATATATTGAAGAGAGGAATACGATGCATTTTTATAGAGAGCCCTGGTAGGAGCCCTAGCAGTGGCGGAGAGACTCAGGTCGTGAAACATTCAGGTTGATCCGATATGCAAAATCTGCAATTTGGAACAAGTAGACAATCTATCATGTGTTATTTTATTGTCCTGGTGCTAGAGACGTTGCCTAATTACTCTCTTCCGGTTTTGCTCAAAACTCTGTTTTACTAAATTTCCACTATCTTTTGGAATGCACTAAAAAATGAGGGATAGTATGGATACTAATTTGACTTTTCCCTAGATTCTATGGTAGATTTAGAAAGGTAGGAACAAGGTGTTGGAGAAAATTTGTTTGGATCCTTCTTCGATTGTAACAAAGGTTCAAAGTGATGCTGATATTTTGTTAAATAATGATACGGACAAAAGAAATGGGTATCGATCCGTCTTTACTTTGTTTAGATAAATGGCGAAAAACGATGGGATACTCAAATTAATCATATAGATACACAATCCTCATAAATTGTCCAAACTTATCTCCAACTAACTTAACTGAACTCAAAACTGATGAAAAGGGCAACCCGCCTTCTGACACACATTTCAATATGAACTGTAAAAAGAAACACTACGAAAAGCCAAAAAACTTTTCCTAGGGAAAGGAAATCGCAGAAAACAGTTTCTCATAACCGTATCTTTGCTGGAAATTACTTTTTACAGTGTGATTATGTAATATATATAAAAGATATATACACATTTCAAATATAAAGTATGGATGACATAAAAAGTCAAACTAACACTTATGTAGGTTACTCTGTAACCAATAATTTTCCATTATAAAGAGAAACCGGTGTATGTAGCAATACAAATAAAGAGAACCAATTCAATACAATACAATTGATTACAATATATGTAATCTATATATCTATATATATATATATATGTTTTTTCTGTTAAAAAAAATCAAGTGAATAAAAAATAAAAAGAGCTCAGCTGCACTTATAGCGTCCAACTAATCTGACGATGGTGATGACCCAATTAATCATCACAAAAGCGGAAGTATCCTCATTCCTCAAAGCTCGTCGGAATCATACCCGTCACCTTTTTAAAGACCTTAATTACGATACTATAGGACACGGTCAACTCTTGTCCTTGCTATAATAGTTTATATATTGTACTCCTTCGGTATTAAAATAAGTGTCATTTTAGAGTAAAATTTTCGTTTTAAAATAAATATCGTTTTAAAATTTCAATGCAAAATTTATTAATAAAATTTTTTTATTTATTTTTCTATTAGTTGAAATATGGTTAGATGTATAGGTAGTTGTATTTTTTTTTTCAAAAATATACAAATTCATATATTTTATTAAAATATGTGTATAAACCTAAAATGATATTTAATAAAATACGAATGGAATACTTTATTAACTAAACAAACCTTGTAAACAATCAATAATATAAACTTATATCCATCCACGGAAAATTTAATTCTTGTGATCTTTTTCTTAAAAAAATTAGAAAAGAGAAAAGAAATGGTGAAACACGTTGTCTTACTAATTCATACATTATATGGAGCAGTAAGATGAACATTAAGGTCAACCTAAATTATTATGTAGATTTAGACCACAGCCAAAAAGATTTCATAAACCATTAGTAACGTAAAATCATTTCAATATTAATCATGTAACTGAATTAGTCAAGCAACCGGATACTGAGCATACTGAGCTAAACCACACATGCCTTGAGGCCATTCCACATCTCTACGTAGCCTAATGTAACCATTCTCTCCCCAAGTCTTACCCCAAGAGTTCTTAGCCAGCCAATACTTGATCCCTTCCGGGCTCGTCCCGTACCCAACAATCGTCACTGCATGTATCACGTTGGTCCCACAGTCGGGCGCATTGTACACTCCGCTTGAGTAATGGATGAAACTGTCCACCCCCGCGGCAATGTTCACCGAGACGGGTTGTCTCGATACTGCTTCGAGCAACGCACGCTCGTTGTTTCGTGGAACGTATTTTAACCCTGTGATCTGCATGGCGGGTTTGGCGTTGGACGAGCATCTCCCCTCGATCACTTTGTAAGGGTATGCGTCTTCTGAAGAAATGCCTCCGTTTGATACTATATAGTTGAAAGCGTCTGGGATTGTTCCGCCATTGCAGCCTTTGTTATTCACTCTGTCACAATCTATAAGTTGCTGTTCGGAAAGTGATACGAGCTTTCCTCGGGCAATCTTTGTCAGGCCTTCTACTGCTGCAACCGCTGAGAAGGCCCAACAACCACCTGTACCATGTACTGATTATTTCATTGTTACGAAACTAAATTCGTATTGGTAAAGTCTAAAACTAGAATGATCTAGCCATTCACTACATTGTTTCCAATCTGTAGAGACTATTTATCATATATTATTCCGAAAAACTTACCACATTCTCCTTGCACTTTGACAGGCGTTACAGCTCCTTCTTTTCTCCAGTCTTTGCTCTCCCCGACGAGATTACTGACGTTCCAATTCCAAGATGGCATTGTTTCATTAACTACTTCGGATGGTGAAGCCAGGTTGATGCCACTGAGACCGGTGTGGGTGGCTAGGAACTCCTCGTCGGTCCAATCCGTGAACTCATTGACACCAAGTTTGTAGCTTTGATTCCTCTTAGTATTGAAGTTCTCAATGAATTCCAAGTTCTTCTTGAACACTTTAAGCCTCATCTGTTTCTCGGACTCGTTGCTATATGCTCGAGAGAACTGGCTCATCCATTGTTGGTGGTAATCAGTAATGGCTGACTCGTGAAATGTGACTCGGGATGTGGCTTGAGAGATCCTAAGATCCATGAAAAGAATAGTAAGAACAACGAACACATATGAAGCCACCAAGACCATTTTGATTTTGGTGGATAGCTGGATACGATAAATAAGAATTTATGAAAAAAAATTCACGTTTACACAAAAAATAATGAATTTGTTCTTTTTTCGCTTCAATTATAAAATTATATAATTAAGGGGTTTGTTCTGGTGTAGAAGTGATAATGGAAAGAAATTGTATTTATAGAGTAACGAATGAGAGTTGCTATGTTGGAAGCAAATGCAAGTTGACTCTATATATTGTGCTGATGTTAGAGCAACCTTATCCGTGAGGTTTAGGAAAGTATCTCACCATTAAAAATACCAATATATGTATTTATCATCACGATTTCATTTTCAAATATAAATAGAATAAAGATCTAACAATATACTAGCAACCTTAATTAGAAATATTATTACATTTGCGTTTAAACTAAACATGGGTCATGGGTAAATCAAATTTATTTCGACGTTTTTCTATCGTTGCGAATTTTAGAATATTAAATCAATTCAAACCCAAAATATCGTCATTTCAATTTTTGGTTTTCCTTTTCTATTTGATTTTTAAGGTAATTGAGTTTTGAAAATCATCAAAGTATTGGCTTTGACATGGTAGTGGTTTTAGAGGAAACAAATGAATTGAATACTTAAAAGATATCTTACTGGATTCACACCAGTTAAATTGATGATAATAAATTGTATATATTCCACCTTAAAGAGCCTAAGAGGGAAAATTATTCACCCAAATTATTTAATAAGAAACAAATCAAATATTTGAAAACTAGAGAAAGTGAATTCATCTAAAGATAAGAAGTTTAAACACAACACCGGCCTCGATATCAAAATCCGGATCTTGTTTTGCTTATTCACTCCAAGGATGGTCATTGTCCCCGAAGGAGATTTTGCTTTATATACCATATAGTCCATAAAGATGTTTATTCAAACTTTGCTCCAAACAAATTGACTACTCAATAATTTGTTTATTCAAAAAAAATAATTCAGAAATATCTCATGTAGTTGAATATCGTTTGATGTTTTGTTATTTTTTCAAATGAAGTGTTGCCTCAGATTTTCAATGCAGAATTTTATACAAAAATTCAGTTTTAATCCTACTTCTTTACTGTAGTAATAAGAAAGGTAAAAATATCTATGTATAAGGGCTTATACTTTCTTCGTATGTATGAAACATTCTTAAAGCACAGTTTGAAGGATGGGGTGATATAACTAATCGACACATTAATTAGATGGAGCAATAAAATGAACATTATAGTGCTTAAGGTCAACCGTAACTCGCGATGTATATTTAGACCACGTTTAAACAATTCATAAATCAAAATATAGACCAAACTACATAACGAATGATCATTTCAGTTTATCATTTAACCGAATAAGCTAGTCACGCAACCGGATAAGAAGCATACTGAGCTACACCACACATGCCTTGAGGCCACTCCACATCTCGACGGAGTCTAATGTAGCCATTCTCTCCCCAAGTCTTACCCCAAGAGTTCTTAGCCAGCCAATACTTAATCCCTTCGGGACTCGTCCCGTACCCAACGAATGTCACTGCATGATTCAGCTTGGTCCCACAGTTGGGCCCACTGTACACTCCGCTTGAGTAATGGATGAAACTGTTCGCCGTCGCGGCAATGCCCACTGAGACGGGTTGTCTCGATACAGCCTCGAGCAAAGCACGCTCGTTGTTTCTTGGAACGTCTTGGTACCCTCTGATCTGCATGACCGGTTTGGCAGTGGACCGGCAACTCCCCTCTTTCATTTGGTAAGGGTATGCGTCTTCTGAAGAAATGCCTCGGTTTTGCACTATGTATTTGAAAGCTTCTACCATGTTTCCGCTCTTGCAGCCTTTTCTTTGCGGTTTGTCACAATCTACGAGTTGCTGTTCTGACAGTGATATAAGGTTTCCTCGGGAAATCTTTGTCAGACCTTCCACCGCTGCAATCGCCGAGAACGCCCAACAACAACCTGCCCATATATTGACAACTTCATTGTTAAAACCTAAAATGATCACCCTGACTTGGGTATAAAGTTTTTTTACGTGGAGTTTAACTATGAAATTAAATTACTAATCCAGCCATTTGAAACATATATTGTTAGTCCAATCCGTAGAGACTATTTAATGCCAAACTAATTACCACATCCTCCTTGCACTTTGACAGGCGTTACAGCTCCTTCCTTTCTCCAGTCTTTGCTCACGCCGACGTTATTACTGACGTTCCAGTTCCAAGATGACATCGTTTCATTAACCACTTCGGATGGTGATGTTATGTTAATGCCACTGAAACCGGTGTGGGTGGCTAGGAACTCCTCGTCAGTCCAATCCGTGAACTCATTGACACCAAGTTTGTAGCTTTGATTCCCCATATTATTGAAGTTCTCAATGAATTCCAAGTTTTTCTTGAACACCTCAAGCCTCATCTGTTTCTCGGATTCATTGCTATAAACTCGAGAGAACTGGATCATCCATTGTTGGAAGTAATCAGCAATGGATGACTCCTGTAAAGTGACACGGGATGTGGCTTGAGAGCTCCTAAGATCCACAGAAAGAATAGTTAAAGCCACCAAAACATACGACACTTGGATGACCATTTTTTGGATGGATGTGATGAATATGTATATTAAGGTGTGGTGAAGAAGTTAGAATGGGGAGAAAGGGTATTTATAGTGTGACGGATGAGAGTTGGCGGAAGCAAATGCAAATTGACTTATATTTATTGCATTATTTATATGCAATTGACAAATTGATCTTTGACCGAATTATCACTTTTTATTCTTTGCTTTTAGCAAGTCAACTTTCCGTTCTTGATATGCATTGATATTTTTGGTAGCCTATTCATATATCATAATCACTTCTTTCATTTTCAAATATATAAAAATAGATAAAATGGTATTATATCCTAGTATATGTTTAGGACTCAACCAATCCATTACCTAAAAATCCGTAATGTAAATCTTCCATAATCATTTGCATTTAGGACAATCAATACATTCTTCACAGATATACAGAAAGCCTTCTCAATCAGTCGTGTTCCGCTGTCTCTTTAAAATCTAGCAGTTTGACTCGGTTAAATAGGAAACATTGGATCCAATTTTAATATGTTTTTTAAAGAGACTCGATCAGACAGTCAAAAGAGAAAAACTTTGAATAGTTTTTTTAAAGCTGAGATAAAGCTGAAAGAGAGATTTCTGAATGGAAGAGATGGTTACCTCGACTTATCATACTCCACTGCGTACTGGTTACAACCCTAGATATTAAACCATCACAGTGAGTTATCAGATATCCAATACTAACATCACATGTAAAGTTAACCTTCCCATATGTGATGTACCATCAAACTAGAAGAAAACTGAATCTCCAACGCTAACTTTAAAGTATAAACTATAGAAATTGATAAGCCAATTGACGTAGTTTGAGAAGTTTTCCTAACAATCAATATCCATTACATCGATCCATTTTTCACATCTCAAAAAGAGCTAATTCGCTGTGAATATTTATGGGTCGGGGTAACCCGACTATAATGAACCCGAAAGAGAAAAGGGCGCCAAATCAAATGTAAAGTTAGCACTGATGCTTTCACGCCGGGCCTGGATCACCTCGGACCAGTTAACCCGTGACCCAGTCATCATTCCGGTCCGAGAGTAGTGTTAAATATCTCCCAATTTAAAAACTGGAGAACTAAAAATCGTTATCGATTCATAACCCGCTTGGTCGGTTAAACATGTTGAACCACTTCAAAAAACCTTCCATAAATGTATAATTTAATTTTTTGACCCTTTTGGACCAAAGGCTTTGGTTCACTTATAATATTTGATTTTCAGGTTAAATTATAGGCTTTGACAGATATAAAGATGTTTCTCAATATTTTCTTCCGACTTAACACTTCATCTCTTTCGATGCAAGTGCAACAAATCAGTTCATCTACTCTTAAGTCATGGCCTTCTCATTTTTTTTCCGATTTCTCTTACTTCTTCTCGACTTTGGCTGTGTTTTGTAACTTGTGGACATGGTTTGATTTCTTTATGTCCGTCCCTATAATTTTTTTGTCGTAGTCTCAGGTTATATACAGTATATGTGGTTTCATAAAAGGGGAAAATTGTACTTCTAATTGGACAAGAGGCAAATCATTGAGAAATTAAATAAATACAAACTAGATGTGTCAGCTTTCAGGGTGCTTCTCTACCATTCACTGTTTCGTATCATTGTCAATGTTTTGTCTATTCTCATTTTGCTCTACTTTCTTATCTAGATATATTATATAAAATCTATTTTGATGTTTAATTACTTGAATATTATAATTAGAAAATTATTTTAATTACATATAAAATTAATTATATATATATAATTAAAATATCAATATATATTATATTTAAAAATATCATTTTCTTTATCTGCAGTTGATCTGAATTTGATAGAATATAGGGATATTCTGTTATTTTAGTTGTAAATATTTTATTTTATTTTGTTAATATCTTATTTGTATCCATGATATTGCGTAACTGATTTGGCTTATCAATTCTGAATAAGAAAAAATTATAGTAATATAGTATCCTTAGGCCATGATTATCCTTAAAACTTCTAAAGTTTTTTAAAAGTATATTTTTTGGTTCGATTAAAAAAAAATAAAAAATTAAAAAGTAGACTAATTGCAAGGTGACACGTGTCGGTAGAGCTCATAAACAGTACAAAAAACCCTTCACAACTGTTTTTTATTTAATAACTAGGTTTAGTCCACGCGTTGCGTGGATTTTAATTTTACATAATTTTAAATGTAACATTTTATTTATAAACATATATTTATTTTTATTATTTTATTTCAATTTCAACTTACATAACTAAAAATGAATATTTTATTTATTTCATTTTTACAGATACACATCTATTTTTTTATTATTAATAAACTGACATTCACCCTTATATTAATAGTAAAAATAGTTTACAAACAATAAAATAAAACCCTTGTATTTTTAATTCAATTTTCAAAAACATCCAAAGTCTGTTTCATGAATATATAATCTTTAAATGAATTTTTATCTGACTGAAAAATGGATTTTACTTTTTTAATATTTTACTTTTAAATTTATAAAGTCAGTTACTTTTCAATTTATTAACTAATAATTTAATTATTTTTCAATTTAAAATGTTCAAAATAAGAAAAGTTGCATTATAATTAACGACTGATCATACTTTTAAAAATAATAATAATAATAATTTGTTTTTATTTTTATTACAAACTTATGACGTAAATATCATTGATTTTAAAAAGTTATGGACTATATTAATATCATGATCATATCAAAAAAATATAAGGTAAATTTATTTATAACTTTAATTTTGTTAAAATTTTCAAATGGATTAAAGAATAAATAAATATTATTTAATAAATAAAAAAATTATTTACAGGATATCAAATATATATTGATAAAATGAGTACTTTTTCTTATAATACTTGTCGTTTCTTATTAGATGAATCACTATAATATAGATGTGTATTAATGAATTAATTTTTTGA
>KE155576.1:46651-58085 GCA_000411075.1 Sisymbrium irio | reverse complement strand
TGATCTAACGGCTGTTTTTGTTTGTAGTTCTGGCTGTTGTTGTTGCTGCTCTTCTTTTTTTATCGTCTGTGTGAGATTATTGGCGTTGAATGTTATGGTTTTGCCGAAGAGTTTAATCCCTTGAGAATCTTGCGTCGCCATTAAAATGAGACAAGATAGAGAGAGGGAGGGAGAGAGATAGAGAAAGAGAGAGAGAAGGAGAGTTGTGGTTAAGTTTCTTGCAGTGATGAATGAGAGAAGAGACGTTTATAGGAAGAAGATTTGAGTTTTTTTTTCCTCTTTTTTTTAAAAAGATTTTTGAAAACGTTATTATTATATCTTTTTCGTAGGAAAGGAGAGAAAAGCAATAGTGTGAGTAGGGGAGAATATATATATATATATGAAAGAATATGTTAGGCACATTTATTGCTTACTGCATTCAAAAGATATATCGATCCATATCAGCTGACAAACTGTGTGTATTTTTTTCTTTCTTATTTCTTCAAAATTTTGTATTCACTATTCAGTACAGTCTCCATACTCCTTCCGTATATTTTATCAAAAAGGTTTTCTCGAATAATGCTATTTATTCTTTTTTCATGACTTTTATCAAGATCTATAAAACAATGGCGTCAAACGCGACATAGAAGTATCGCAGGTGCAATTAGTTAAAATAGTCAGAAGACTCAGAACTATAACTAAATCGTGCCTTAAGTATAATAAGTTACAATCTATCCAAATGATTTCTTTTATTTTTTGAATAAAAAATGGTTTTGAGAATAACCAAACTCATATAATATTTTTTAGATTTTATCCAGAAAAAGGTTTTTAAACGATGTTTGTGTGCGTTTAAGGGCATTCTTATTAATAATTTTTCTGAAGTGAGATTAGTGTGCCACCAAAATATTAATAATGTCACCATTCAAAACCTAATTATTCTCTATATAATTGATATATACAATTTTTTAAAGATTCGCAGAAACACCTATCATTCATTTCTTCTTATTTTCATAGTTGACTAATTAAAAATTTGTAGATGATTCAATCTTTGGAAACATGAATCGAACGCAAATTGGGTAAGGTCTCACTTTGGCTTTGCTGCTCAAGCTTAAGTAAGGATTTGACCACAGTTGTTTAGTGTCATTTCCTCAATTTAATATGCAAGTTTTTTTATGATCAGACAAGTTATTTTTTTTTTTAAACCGCAGAAATGATAAGTGACAAAATCAGAAAGATACAAATTTTTTTTTTAGTTTATGCGATTGAAAAAGTTATTAATGTCTCTATATATTAATCCATACTTACAACTATAAATCTTTGTATTCTTTATGTATCTTTTGTCATCCTAATCTTAGAAATGATTTGTAAAAGTGTAAATATGCTCTACTTTGAAGTATTAAAAATGATAATATTTAAATGAAAAAAATATGTTCGTTTCCATATTATGGTTTAGATAGACATGAGGACGTTACGTCATTATATTTTATTGAATCTTATTTAAGTGAGAAGGATTTGGATTTGGGCAAAGCCGCCAAAGAGAAAGAGCGTTTAGTGTGTTGCGTAGAAAAGGAGAAGTAATGAAAATAGCCTAAATAGTAATATGGCAAAGATCAGCCGATCAGCTTTTCAATTCAAAGGTACACATCATCTTGTGGGCCTGTCTTTCCAGGTGTGTTCCCGGTCATCCTTCCATTTTCTTCATTCGTTTTATTTATTCGTTGTAGAGAGATTTGAATTTCATCTGATCGAAGAATATGTTCCTCTTTTATTGTTAATACTTTCTATACCAAAAGAGTTTGATTTATAGTTAAAGCTATGAAAAGTAACAGATCAATAACGTTTTAAATTTTAACGATGTGTTAAATACATAATTGATGCAATGGTTTTGTCGTATAGATTGATGTAAATGGTGTACTTTCTCTTTGATATTGAAACTGCAGAACGACTAAAGGACTTCGAAATTATTTTAACATTTGAATTAATTTTCTTCAAGGTGTTTTGAGATTATACAAGCCACACGGCCGGGTTCAGTTATGTACTTATGTTGGTATCAAACATCTGATTTGAAGGGGTTTGAACCAAACAGAATATATAGTTTGTATTTTGATGTTTGTTTAGTTCGGCTAAATTTCATCATCCCAAAATGAACCATATATGTCCCTTACTTATCGGTAATGGATAGTGTTAAATTGTACTAGTAATAATTTGTGCTATTGCTTTGATCGATTAATAGAATGGTTGAGTAAATATTGCCTTGGAAAAAGAAAAGTTACTTGTTTATAGTTAATGAAAAGAAAATAAAGTTGAGCAAAGCATGTTTTTAAAAGTATTTCATTTAAATGAACATAATTCACGTACGTTATTAAACGTAAAAGAAAGTGTTAAAGATGAGAGAAAGAGAAAAGAAAGAAGAGGAAAAGATAAAGAAAAAGGAAAGCACTAATCGATGTTCATGTTTCTCTTTTCTTCTCAAATTCGTGCTTTTATACTATATGTTTTCTCATTGGAACCTTTATACTACATAGTCGCAAAAAAGAACAACTTTTAAGTACTTTTAAAAGAGATCGACTTTTCCGTTAAATATAAATAAAAGAAAAGTTTATTAAGAGTTATTCAGAAAGGGAATATAAATGTGCGTAAATTTATATAAGCAGAAGCATAATTTCATCCTTTGCGCTGTTATGCATATATAAAATTAAACGTATTCTGATTTTAAACAACTGGATTAGTAAACCTCTCATGGTGATTGGATTTAAGTTTCTATTGCCCAATCGAAATTACAGACAATTGAGCCACACTAGTTTAATTTGTTAATTATAGCTTTTGTAATAAAACTTAAATTGCACACACCACACACACACACACACACACACACACACACACACATATATATATATATAGCACTTTTATACGATTTTGCGTTCTTCATTCTAGGGTTGTGATCACATGTTCGACGAATATGGAGTACGTACTAATACACATTACATTGCGTGGTATATTTCTTAGACAAATATGCATTATAAAAAGCAAAGGAAGTTTAGTCATGTTCCGCATAGATAAAAACTATAAACATGCGTGTGTATATGGAAGCATATAATTAGTTGTAACTTGTAAAGGTGGATTATCTTTTCTTAGGCCATTTTTTCCTTCTTTCTTTAGGGTTTCAATGGATTTGGTGACTAACTTTTGTTGGTTGCCCATTTTTTTTATTTTCTCCTTTCAAATCTTAATCTTTTCAGTATGTGCTTCTTTTGGGTTCGGAAAATTCACTTTATAAAAAAGCTCACTTTGTAAAGAAAAGCAATATCTTTTGTATGGGGTTTGTTCTTTAATCCTGTCTTTAATAAAGTGATTAAAATTAATTAAACGAATAAAGAACGGAAGTTATTATTTTCTCTCTTTAATGTCTATTATAGAGATATGACTTGTACTTTATTGATCTTATATAGAATAATATGATAAATTATCCATTTCTATCCCAACTTGTCGGATTATGCTCACATCTATTTGAACTAGCCGTATTTTAAAACAAATGAGAGGATAAAAACTGATTTAATTTTTTACATGGTCGTGTGCAAATGGTAAATTAGTTCTATGATCTTATGCTCACAATTATGAAAATAGTTATATATAGATTGGGTTTAGGAGGAGAGCATGTTTGATATTTAGACGAAGTTTCTATCCGAGGGTAACAACTTTTAATACTAATGGTTTCGTATTCCACAGTTTTACAGAGACATCCAAAACAATTAATAATGTTTACCTATTTCTAGATAAAGTGGAATGAATTAGTAAAAAAGACTTTATACATGTTTAGTTTAATTGGAAAAAGGTGCACTTTTCCTCGAGGGTACATGCATGCGAAATAGTTATTTTCGATTAAGAATTTTAAAGTTAAAGAAAAAGAGGAAGCAATTGAGGAGAGTTGTTTAATTTTATTTTTGAACAAACTAACACACACTCTAAAGGTTATGTTTGCCATTTCGGAGAACGTTTTGGTGATATAATCACAACTAAGACGAAATTGAAAATAACTATTCAATCTTGAGTAGAGAAAATATAAATTTATATTCTAAAGACTCGGTCGAAATTATTAAATATTCGGATTTCACCGATGTACCCGACTATGTTTGGATCTAAGTAAGACTTTTGACAAGAAATTTCTCACAATCTCAAGAAGAAAAAAAAAATCATCTGAGCCGAAATTTAAGTGACCAAATTAATAGTTCACATGCAGTGTGATGGATCGTCGAAACCAATACCATTACAGGATTTACGCTTTTTGCACTAGGGCGGAATGCACCCTACCACTACATTTGAACTATCTTGTTGGATATTAGAAGTAATTTTAGATATACTCCATCTACATATGACGACATTTATTAATATAACTTACCCGACGTAAATGAGCCTCGCTAAGATTGATATCTTTTGGGTGCTTAAGTTACAATTACAGGATCAGCAAATTGGTTATCAATCAATACTGAAAACACATAGTTGAAACTACTAATTATGTCTATAGCTGCTTTTTTTTTTGTGAGAATCGTGATTTTTTTACTGACGAAAACTGTGTTGTATAACAAAATAAAGTGAATGAATTTAACTTATTGAATGTCTGTGTGTGATGATGCATTTCGGAAAAGAAAAAAAAGATCGCGGGTTCAAACAAACTTTTTCCGCACTACAATTCATTCTTCTAGTTCTAGTGATAAATACTTTTCAATTAGAATGGCCAGAGTTTTTTTCTCTAGAACTAAAAGAATAGAATTATGATTTTTTAAAAAACTCTAAAATTATTTTTTCACACAATATAGGCTTTATATATAGTTAAATTATTATTTTTATGATACTTTTTTGTTGGCAAAAAAAAAATGATAATTTGCTGCTTATCATAGGATTATTTGGCACCCAAAACCGAATGTAAGATACTAATTTTTTTCATCAATCATTAAACGGGCACTTTCAACAACAACAGAAAGGTGTAGACACAATTATGTTGTATATTTCTATCATCTAGTTGTAGATTATAATTCTGTCACCCATAACTGTATAGTCCAAGAAACAACACCAGATGAATACAGAATATTGTTTCCGAACAAAATGTTCAATTTTCCGTCACATGTCCATAAGGCACCAGCAAATTTCTAGGAATTAATACTCTATGTTAATTAAATGCGGGACATGCATTAAGAATTGTAGTTACAATGTTTAACTACGTAAAAAAATAATACATTACACACAAGATCATCAGTGGCAGATATAATAATAATCTCTACATTATTTAATCTTTCGATTCCAGTGGCAGATATAAGAAAATAATTAAAGACCACAGCATGTAAGCTAACTTCACGGCCTAATCGTTTTGAAGACATTATCTTCTTCGAAGTCTCTCTACTTGCCAAATGCCAACTCACTTTTTGATGTTTTTTTTAAGTTTTCTAAGAAAAACCACTTGTTAATTAATTTCTTTATTAAAATAAATATTTAGTATCCTATTTATTATTTTCTCCTTCGGCCTTTTTGATTGCGATTCTTCCAGAATCAATAGCACAGCTGACACAAAACTGATCGAGCTTCTTCGGTATAGTATAATTAAAGATCGAATAAAGAAAACATGTTTTTTATAACATGCACTTCAAAGAAAAAAAAGAATATATATATTTATTCTCCACTCCGTAGATTGTATTTTTATATTTCATTTCTTGAAAAATATATATCACGTACGACAAAATATACTTATCTACTACACAATACAAACATGTACAAGATTCTATACAATAAAAGTTGCTTATATAGGTTGTCTCTCCGCAAGCTACGGTTGTCGAACGTTGAGTAACTTAGAAAGAAGAATTGGAATCTTCATAAAAATATCAGATTTACTTTGGATAAAATTAGAAGATTAAATGACATAACGTATAGAATTTTCGATTCTCCAAAATCAAGATGATCTTAGTGTTTATGGTAAAAAGGTCATCTTTTGTGGCAACCACGTGCCTCAGGTTGAAATGATGTTTATACTATGGAAGATATCAAGAATGTCGTTAAAGCTGATATAACACATCAAGCATCGAGAATACTTTTTTTTCCATTAAAAGAATCGATTACAGTGACTTATGTTCGGATTTGATGCAAGAGTTCTTCAGCTTTGGTCTCGATTTCATTGGCGTTTTGTTTATCCTCCCTCACAATATTCTTTGAATTGACCTCTGAGAACATATGCCTCTTATTCGTAATTGGAAATATATCACAAACGATTCTTGTGATATGGAACTTATCCACAATCCGAAGAAAAGTTTGGGCTCCTCAAGTCCTCATAATGCCTAAACTTGTTAAAGACGTATAACGTTTTCAAGCCTAGTTGATATGTTTACTGCTTTGTACTCTCGTTGTCATCCATGGTTTGAATAAAAAAATTACACAATGTTTCTTCCTTAAGATGAACGAGCACAATAGTCTCTTGTACATTATATTTTTCTTTCTTGAACTACTTTATTTTATTGAAGATACAGATCACACTAGGACAAAAATTTACGTATCATCTACACAATCCACACGTTAGTTATGATACAATAAAAATGCTTGCAGAAAGTAAATTAAAAAGGTGAATTGGAATCCTTGATGAAAAGGGATTTTACGTATCACTCCATGTATCACTTTCATCTCCATCGTTGGTAGCTACAGCCTGAAAAGGAAAAGAGAGAGAAAATGAGTGAATGATAGATAAATCATGTTTTGGAATTAGAACAAAATAAAATAGTTAAGATTCTGAACCAGAGATTGATTTGCTTTTAGATATATAGATGTATAGAGGAAAAACCTGGCGTATTGAGTTTGCTTTCTCCAAAATTGCGCTAATCTTAGTGTTTATTGCAGGGTCAGTTGTTGCAGGAGCAGGTAACGTCGTTGTCATTACCACAGGTCTCAGGTTAAATTGCTGTTTATAGTTTGTAAGAATGTAGCCAAACATTATTATATTGCATGAAGAAGCAGAACATAACTTTTTCACAAAAAGAATCCACTGCACTCACTTGTGTTCTGATTTGTTGCAAGAAGTCTCCAGCTTCGGTCTCTTTTTCGTTGGCATTTTGTTTTTCCTCCCTGACATTATTCTTCAGATGGACCTATGAGAACATATGCTTGTTAATATTTCGTAATTTGAAATATATGGAAAATGATTCCTCGAATATGGAGATGACCCACACAGTACTACTAAATTAAGTAGGAAGAAAAGAGTAGAATACTTCTCCGTACCTTAGTCTCTGGTTTAGGAGCAGACGTCACAATGTTAGGCTCTTCTTTGTTGACTGTAGACAATGAAATATGCTTCTCAAAGGCGAACCTGAGAGCGTCTTGTAGTTGTGGGGACGGCATTGTTTTGTTGTCGGATGCTTCTGAGGCTGTCTTAGACACCATCCATTGTACAGGTGGGAATGGCGGTGGTAAAGGCTCAACAGGACTCTGGAGGTATGAGAAGTTAACGGACATACAACCACTTTCTGGTTCAATCTCTAGAGAAGAAGGTTCACCATTTTTATCGACATGCCTACTTTCATGGAAAGTATCATATCGTTCTTGCTCTTTTCTTTCATGGCCGTCACTGGATTCTTCCCACTGCTCAGAATTTGACAAGGAGTGATTGTCGCTAAGATAATCGGCATCTGACATGTAAGGAGAGGATCTACAAAAAGTGTCATCGTCTGAACAAGAGTCAGGAAAGGAAGTAGCAGCCTCTGGAAGCAACTGAAAGGACGAAAATGTATTATTGCTGTTGTCCCCATCTGAAAGTTTCAGCTTCAGCCTGGAAGCCTGAAGGGTGTCAACGGGATTGAGGGATATTTTCATGTGCTGAAGAGGCGGGGACGACGTTATCCAATCAATAGGAGTTTCGTCGCTGAAGAAATCCATCGAGGCTTTCTCATTATTATCTTGCTCACGAAACCTACTGATCTTCTCTGTCGTCACTTCATAGTTCTCAGGAGAAAAGGAATCTCTTCTACGGATACCATTACTGAATAACTTCTGGCTGAGTCCAAAGACTCCGGAAGAAGTCTCAGGGCACTCTCTCTGGTCTACAACAATCATAGATTCTCCGTTTGAGCTCATTGGATTTTGGGTTCCTTGATTTGCTAAGCTTGAATTATTCAGAACATGTCTATGCGAGGCATTTTCGAATAGATCATACGATTTATCCTTTTCTGCTTCTGCAGAACCAACTGTCCTTTCCTCGGTCTTGCAATCCGGACTACAAGAACTTGGTACTTCCAAGACTGGAGGTTTGGATGGTTTCAGTCCCAACAGACCCCCATTGGTCCATATCTTAATCGGTTCAACATCACGAGAAGTTTCAGCTTCTGATTTTTGACGTTCCTCTAGGTCACTATGAAACAAGGGGTTTGATGAATCAGATAAGCCGTTCCCAGGTGCTGGAACAAATGCAAACGCGATGTTATCCTCTCCACCGGAAATTTTACTTGTACAAAGATCATTGCGTGGTGAACGGGTTATATCTGAACTCACCTGTGGATCTTGATGATTCATTCCATCAATTGCATTTACAGATGACAACCTTTCCACGAAACCACAAGATTTCTCGTCATTTCCAAAACCGTTGTCTATAAGCCCATCCATTGATCTACAAGAATCTTCGACACCGTTGGAATTCAGATTTTCTTCTCGCTCACACACTGAGTTTTCCAACTTCTCTTCTGTAACACCACATGAGGTGCTTACCACTTCTTGACTAGTTTGGAGAACTTGATCATTTTCAGATTCCGATTCAATAGTATTAAGCGCATCAACAAAACAATCCCCTTCACTTTCAGTTTCATGTTCAATATCTCTCGGTTCTCTCACAATCTTCAAACCAGTTTTTATCTCTCTTACCTCACCAACCCCAGTACGTTGCTGTAGTCCTGATTCTGATTTATCATCCTTAGACTGGAAATCAACGCTACGAGTCCCTTCTCCATAGCTTGCTTTCTCATCTAATGCATCTACCACAGAGTTTATCTCCATCATTTCGCAAGCTTCATCTGTCTGCACACCAAGAGGTTCCACTATCTCTGCTTTCTCGTCCCAGCTAACGCAAGAAGAGCCACGCGCAGCTTGCCCTTGCGAAGGACTAAACTGGAAATTATCATGAGCATCCTCAGTTTCACATTCAGAAAGAACTGAACCGATGGTGCAAGATCCCGGTGTCAAGCTGGATGAAACGAATACTCCTTTCGGTTTTTCTCCAGTCTTCAGTGAAGAGGTTGCGGTTGAAAGGCATTCAATGTAGCCTGAACCACTTCTGGAATCAGAAGAGTGAGAGTTATGATCTTGCAGATCAGATCTTTTTTCCATGTCACTAGTTGAGGCAGATTTAGAAGAAGAGGTTTGTCCAATGAAGCTAAATGTCTTCCTGAGATCAATCCATGTTTGAGTTAATATATGTTACACGTTGAAAAGAAACTGAATTACATTATTCTTTGGGCGCACAAAAACTTACATATGCTAATAGAATCTAATTTTACCTGGCATTCTGGTTAGCCAGAGAGGCCAGACGTGACATATCTCGACTCATTGACGATGATTTTTTCTTCTGTCCAAGTTAAAACAAACAGATTTATAACTACCGAGTCAAAAAAACATTGTTATAGAAAAAGGTTACCAATTTGATATGAGATAAACACACCTTAATTTTACAGCTCTTGTTATTAGTGTAGAACTTTTTATTGCCTTGAATCAGGTTGCTTGACGTTCTTCGGAAATAAGTAGGATCGGAGTATCGCTTCAAGCAAGATCCAGGACCATTTATATCAAATCTGAGGATATAAAGCGAAATTTTCTGAGTGTAACATGATGATGGTAAATACATATCAGATAAATAAATTTTAGCCTACAAGTGGCATACTTATCAAGCAAGTGCAACCGTGGAGGATCCCTGCACTCTTCATAAGGATCCATAATAAAGTGAGGCAAATCGCTGTAAATTAATTGATTTTGCTCATTTGGGATACGAGGATGCCACTCCAGACCTGAGAACGACATAAAACTCAACCAATTCACAAGATAAGAAAAACCAAATACTGATCCCACTAGAAGACATTTCGTATCAAAACAAAGGACTCACCAACCATTACTGACATTTCAGATTCATTTCTATCTACTCTACAGTTTTCACAGTAAACGTAACTAAATTAACAATTCTAAATTCTAAACTAGCCATCTGCAGGGTAATTTAGTATAAGAGTAAGTGAAAAAGCATGTGAACTGGGCCTACGATGAACTAACAGGTGACATTATATATTAACTAAATTAATAATGTAAAATCTAACAAGAATCAGACATCTTGGGTCTAGACGAAAAGAAGATTTACAAGAGAGAAGAAGACAAAACACCTCCTGTGTAAGCAAAATGAATATGTGTTGTTTGTGCAAGCACCGCCTTTTCTAGTGGAGGCACTGTAGCTTCTATATGCTGCAATCTGATCTTCAACTGATTGCTTCTTGAAGCTGTAGCCATAACTTCCTCCTGTATGCCATGGAAAATCTCTGCTGCAAACCTGAATAATAAAAAAAAATCCTATATAAATTTTCTTCCTTTGCGCAGCTTAGGGGGCTTCCCATTAATTCTAAGATGACCCCTTTTGAACCACAGACCACTCCAAACCAGAACAAGTTACGATTTTGACAACCCAGCAAGTTCTTGTCTACTTATTGGTATCTTCCTTTGTGGAGGCTCGATATCAGAGACACCACATGAGGATTCACAGAATTTCATTCAGTTGTCACAAAAATTTCTTCCTTTTTGCTGAAACCTTAACTCAAAAAGAAGAAAAGCTTCTTCCTTTTTGCTGAGCGTTAACTCAAAAACTTCAATAAGAGCCCTTGGAATAAAAAAATCTCAAAAAAGGATCATGCAATCTGTAATAATCTCAAACAATAGAGTTCCTTTATCACTAAAGCCTTAAACCAGTATAAAGCCAATTACTTTCATGCAAAAGTGATGATTCTCTTCTCTTAACTTCACCATTAGCTCAAAGAATCATTCAACAGTAGACACCCAAAATTTTGATCCACGCAAAAGAAAAAAATATAACAGAGATTAAGAGCTACTTACTCAGCGAGATCACCAAGCTGACGCAAGATTCCGACAAGTCCAGAGACTGCAACACCGTTGAGAATCGCTGTTGGGTCATCACGATCGACATTTCTATAAAACTCGGTTTGGCTCATACCGTACACATTCCTTACCCCAAGCCTAGAAAGAGGCATTTTTGTTTTCTCTACAAATCAAAGCATAAGACTTTGTAGATGCACACACTTACGGGAAACTGTTGGGTTCCAAAGCATCAACAGAGGTGAAAATGATTTATGGAGAAGATGGGTTTGGAGGAAAAGTGTAAAAGATTAATGATTGTTTATGGGTTTTTTCTGGTGGGTGAGATTGCTGCAGCTTAACTGCCCAAAAA
>KE155576.1:29251-46496 GCA_000411075.1 Sisymbrium irio | reverse complement strand
AGAAAGAAAGAGAGAGAGAGAGAGAGAGAGAGAGAGAGAGACATTGCCAAGACCACAAGCCATTCTTTTCCATTTTCATGTGTTTGCTGCACTTTGGAGTGGAAGCAGAAAGACCGAATTACCCTCAGGTTTTTGTGTGTTAATTACGAGATGGGACTTTTATTTATCAAAGAAAGGTTTTGAATTTGTTTTTTAGTTGTTCAAAAGAAAGGTTTATTGGTTGGCACGATTTATGAGACATCATGGATTGCCATGTGGCTTACGATTACCAACATCAAATTCTGGAATTAATCTCTTACTAATGATTATAAAAAAAGGTTCGATTTTGTAATAAGTAAATTCGTTTACGCTCATTATAATTTAGAAGATTGGTTAAGCCAAATAACTGTTGATTCTGGTGTGAGAAATGAGAACCATTATTTAATACCATTTCATCCAGCTTAGAAATTTTTTTTTAAGGGTTTACTTGACCAAAAAAGTAGTGAGAGAATATCACTGTCAAATAAATGCCGTCTCAAAATTTGTAATTATTTAGATGGGAATGAATTTGTATTTTTGTCAATAAATAGAATTGCAGAGTTGGTTACATGTCTAGAAGAAATATCAAATGAATGAGATGGACATACATAAAAATTATATTTTTAATTATGATGTAATAATGTATATAGATACATTAAACTCGTGATTTATGTGGGAGACAATGGAATGAACCATGATATGTATCAGTCGTAGGAAACACATCGATTAATCCATAGATAATTTGCAAAAGAAAAAAAAACTGTACAAAAGTCAAGAGTATTGGAATACATGTCATAAACTCGCATATCATTGCATGACATACCAATTGCTATGCAGAGGATATAGAGAAAATTGGAAGTCATTTTTGTTGCAGAGAACATAGAGAAAATATTTTTTTTACAACGTATTCATAGAATTGTAATTCTGTTTTTGTTTATTTTACAAGATATTGTTTCTTGAAATGAAACATAAGTTTGTTTATTCGTGAACAACAAATACAAAAGGATACAAACGGTTTCTTTTTCAAAATAGCACATTTATTTATGATTGGACATTATATTACCGACAGTTATAATTTATAAAGGTTTAATTTGTAGTAACATAAAACTAGTGGGGTCAAATTAAATTAGAAAGAAAATATGGTTTTACTCTCTTCTTGAGAAAGTGTTTTGACTTCGAACATATCCTCTGAGTTCGGCTAGGGCATATCGTCGAACACTTCATCTCGAACCCCTTTCTCAAGCCAATAAAAATCGCGAGAAACCTCGAACGACGACCCGTACTCACTTAACCCTTTTCACAAGTACATCAACTATAGTCAGGATAGAGTTTCTCTGTTATATCTTCAAGAATGTCTCGGAGTTTCATCAGACTCTTCAAACCCTCTTCTTGGAACCATCCCCTCGTAAGGCTTCTCTTCCTTTCCCACTCTTCTGCTTTGTTTTGTTGGATTTAACGGATGCAACTTTTTTCAATTTACATAAGACAAAGACGTATATATTATTTTGCAGATACACAAGAGAGGCTTTCGTTTGTTTTCATCATCTGTAACCACTCCGTATTTGACGCTTGGCACTACGTTAAAGAATGATTTACCAGACGGTAGCGACGTCAGAGATGTCCTCTTGTTTGATCCAGCCAAGGAAGAGATGCTTACAGTTCCTAACAAAACTTTTCCACAAGAGCTCGTTGATTCGAGACAGATAGGAAGTGCACGTGGATGGGGGATTTTCTCTAACGACCATGATCGTTCGTTATGTATCAGCGACCTTTACAATGATTCCTTGGGTTCCAAGTCAAACCTCGCAATGATTCCTCTACCTTCACTTGTTGCTGTACGCTCTAACCAAACAAACCTCGTCTGGAACGTAGCATTGTCATCTTCTCCTAGTGATCAAGACTGTGTAGTTGCTATCAAGCTGTTGGATAGACAACTTGGTTTATGTAGACCACATTCTGACATGCGTTGGACTAACGTCGGGGAGATCCTTCTTGAGAATAACTTGCAAAGGTTGGAAAACTCAAATCTGATGTATTCCAAAAGAGAACGAAGATTCTACTTGCCTGGTCCTGGAGGCAACTCCTTGTACTCATGGGATCTCCATCTGAAGAAGAACAAAAGCCCCAACGTTCATGAGTTGCTGTTCCGCGACCTTCCTGAGTTGGAAGAGTCCGAGTGGAAGATGTTGGGTTGGTGTTGCAGGACGGAACACTTGGTGGAGTCAGCCTCTAGTGATGAACGTTTCTTTGTCAAATGGTATATTTTATAGTAGACACTCTAGTCAGTATGAAATTGTTTCAATGAATTTATATTGTTGCTTTGTGTGCACGCAGGTACGCACAACGCTTTTTCTCGTTGAGTCATGAAGGAACTAACTACACGACAAGGCGGTTCATGGTGTTTAGAGAGACGAAGACGACGGAAGGAAGATACATGTATTACACAGAGGACATTGGAGATCTGTGCATCTTTCTTTCAATGAGCGATGCTTTCTGTGTTGAGGCCAGCTCGTGCCCCGGTCTCAAGCCTAACTCCATCTATTTTATAGGCCATGGCTTTGGTATTTTCAATCTCGCTGACCTAACAATCCATCATTTTCAAGCTCCTGAAGGTGCACCGACTTCTTTCAAAGACCCTTACTGGCTTCCTCCATCTTGAATATAGCGTCCCTAACATTGGTGTGTTTTGGTTCAATAACTCTGCTACAAATGAATCAAGAGAAAGTGAAATCCTTAAGAAAGTTTCTTCCTTTGTGCAGCTTATGGTTTTTCCACCAATTACAAAATGACCCATCAACTCTGAAAACTTCCACTTTCCTTCTTTATTTTCATGTGTACTATTGTAAAACTTAACAGCTCAAATTTGTTATCTTAAAAATCTTACAAAATGGTAATCATCTACCAGAGCTGTCCCACAACCTTCCTATTGCAAGCAATTCCCGAATTCTAATGTCACAATTCAATATATGCAGATAGAAACTCTTCAATCTACAGACCAAGAAAAATTTAAAACGCCAAATGTTTTAAGAATGAAGATAATAATGTCTAATGCAACTGGCACAACCGACAACTTATTTTCTTCTTCTCCTCGTCAAGGTTGTGGTTCGAAGCGGAAGCGACATGCTGATGCTTGGAACCCACGCTTGTATGACCTGAAGCCTTAACCAACAGATTTTTTATGGGCCTCTTCATCACATGCATACCCAATTTGATTTTGATTTTTTTTCTGTATAATTGCGATTTCTTTCGATAAAATTTATTGTAAAATTTCGGATATTGGAAACCGGATAGTCTAGATACGATTCAATTATTCATATACTACCAACTCCAAATAACCTGGATGTAGATTGTTAATATACAGAATATTTATACGTGTAAATACGAACCAGGCCGTACGGATGTCTTAATGTGTATCTATTACCCGACATGCGTATATCTCTGAAATTAATATTAACTTAATATGGAAAAGGAGTTCTATAATATTTGAGTTGGGTGTGCATATTTTCTACTTTTGTTCTAGTATCAACTTTTTTTCCTCCGTAGTTTCTTCTTCGTGTGCAATCAAACACATTTTTAAACATTCCATCAGCTCAAAAAGACGTGAAAAGAAGTTCACCAAATACCAAAATGTAAAAGAAAGTAGACTGAGAAAGGAGAGGGGTCCATGAGTCAATCACTTTCAAAAGGAAAGCAAACCCACATGATCTTGCTTCCGGATATATTGAAAACACACTTCTCTTATTATCCTTTCCTTTTCTGTTTATTATTAATCGTATTCATTTCCTTTTTATAGCGTATGTGTGAAACCCTCATTTGAGTCAAATAAGTCTTGTGAAATGAATCCATAGTTTATTAAGGTTTGTCGTTTTCTTTGTAAATAGGCGTTTGAAGTTCGAACTTGAGACTTGACCTTCTCAAAGGATATCTTTAATATATTTAGTTGCAGTTTATCAAAATGAAAAAATAACATTGGCTGTATCAATCTTGTTTCGATAACGTATGATATATTTCCAACAGGATGCGTGCGTATCATAATTCATTGGAAATGATCCAAACTAATGTCATCAAACGTCGACTATCTATTTCTAGTTGAATTGACTTTTGATACCACTCAAAGACAACAAATCGAATAAAAAAAGTTAACATAAAAAAGACAATAGGAAAAACACAAAGATAATGAGTTGGTTCTAATAGTTGTTATGTGGGCTTAGATTAGCTAGTAAATTTTTGTAAACTATTGATTTATTGGAATTTTTGTATAAGCTAGTATTTAAAATCAGCCTGTCATCATATAATATCTTTTATGCTATATGTTGGCAAAATAGCAATCAATCTTGTAAAAATTTATGGCGATGAAAAGTATCGAAGACACGAAATGATCGATGCTTTACATGAGTTTAAGAATATGATAAAATGACACATAATCTCTACTAAATTTTGTTCGCGCTCACGCATATCGTCTGCATGCACACATGAACACAATTTATATAAAATCGATGATAGACAAATGGTCTTCTAGAATCAAGAATAGATATCAAACAACTTGATCGATATGGTTTTTTATATGGAAATTAGAAAACACTTTTAGTTATTTTAATTTATGTTTCTAATTTAAAGTCTTTTTTGAAATTCAGCTAACAAATTCCTAATTACGATAAACTAAGTAGCTCACTAGTTAATATCTTGGATGCTTTCTTAAATCTAGGCTTAACTTGGTGAAAGATTATGGAAAGTGATGATGATATGTTTATCATAATATGTGGTGATGATATAACGGAGACCCAATGATGCTACAACATGTGTCTACCCATAAGCACCCAGCCTAGATGAACCACACTGTGCATTATAAAATTGAAATTAAATATAAAGATAGTATAAAAACTAAAGAAGAGAAGAAGTAGAAGAAATAATTGAAAGCTTTATAGCGAGGAAGAGGGGTCCCCTCAAATGCTAATAGACGATGGATCCAAAAGGTAAAGTACATCTACATAACATTGTTGGGTGCAATTATTCATTCCATCTATCTCAACCCCTCTTTTGTTCCCTCTTCCCTCTCGTAACCATTTAGAAAAGAAAGAAAAAAAACTATTTATATTGTATATACATATATACATATATATATATATATATATCTATATGTTATTTGACCTCTTTTTTCTCCTTACTTCATTTGTTTGTTTATATTAAGGTTTTATTCAAATGATTCTACATCTTCTTATTGTTTATGTTCTATTTCAAACGAATGTTTTTTCAAAGGAATATATACCAATCTTTTAAAACTTACTTTTCATATTATATTTCAGAACTTTAAGACATTATACATCATCTCCCATCTCAATCAAAAGGACAAACCCCACTTAGTTATCTCATGATTATTTTATACGGATCGCATCGATCGGTAGCTATACTGGTTTGGTGCAACGTATATGTAATGAACATGGCAGCTAAATGAAAATTTCAAAACCTTTCATAAGCTTTTAGGTAACTGCTAGTTCAGAAAATATTTTAAAATCTAGCAATGCCAAAATAAATAAATAAAAGAATGAAGCTATTCGACGTATATTCCTAAACCCAGCCGCTGAAAAAGAGCAGAAAAAGAGCAACTAACAGAAACCACAAAACTATATATAATACACACTCACGCAGGTATACATTCTACAACATTAAAAGATTAAAACATACCCTATAAGACGATCACGTCCCAAAAGAAAAAACGCACCAAAAGAGACGTGACTATAAATAAATATTAAGCACACATGGTTTAAAATCCTCAAATAAAGAAAAAAATACAATTTAAATTTGTTCTCCTCAAAGCCTCTCTGTTTCAAGATCACTTGCCTTACGTCTCTCTCTCTCTTTTATCTCTTTCTCTCTTTCATTTTTTCTCTCACTTTCATATCAATTTTCTCAGATGATTCTTACAAGAACCAAAATATTAATATCATCTATTTTTCATCATTAAAAAACAAAAAAAAGAAAAAAAAACAAAAGAGGATGAAGGAGACAATCAGGTGCTGCATCGCCTGTATCCTACCATGTGGAGCTCTGGACGTGATTCGCATCGTACACTCGAATGGACACGTGGAAGAAATCAGTGGGACAATCACCGCCAGTGAAGTAATGAGAGCACACCCGAAGCACGTACTCAAGAAACCTTCTTCTCCACCTTCAGACCATGAAGATGGTCGTGATGATGTCATCTCATCAGCCACAAAGATCGTCATCGTCCCTCCGGAAGCTGAGCTCCAACGTGGCAAGATTTACTTCCTCATGCCTGCTACTAAATCTGACAAGAACGGCGGAGGAAAGATCCGCCGCGAAAGAAGTGATGCAAACGCCGTCAAGAAACGTTCACAGAATCGTCGTGATGATGATAATAAGTCTAATGACAAAGGTAAAAGTTACGACAAAGATTTATCGCTGTTGATATCTGATCGGTACTTGACGGAGATATTATCGGAGAAAGTCGCGACTCAAAGAGATCGGAGAAAGGGACGCGTCGGCGTTTGGAGGCCGCACTTAGAAAGCATAAATGAAGATTGAGCTGCATCGCTTTTATTACAGAACAAGAGTTCATTTTATTTCACTCGTTTTTTTCTTTTTCTTTCGGCGGCTGCGGTGATTATTATGTATTTTAGAACATTGGTTCATAATAGTTTCTTTCGACAACGAAAAATATTCATGAGAAAGTTTTTGTTTACTTTGAATCAAATTCCTTGAAAACAAATCAGTTTGCAGTAAAACCTCTATAGTTTAATAATATGAGCTTTAACTCATGGAACAGTTTTTTTTTCTTAGAACAAAACTTGATCATGGAACAGTTTAGAGTTGATAGAAATTATTTAAATCAACTAATTATTTTAGATATTTGAAAATTTTTCAAAGTCACATTAATGAAAGTCTTGATTTGTCATTAACAGTTTCATTAAATAATTTGTGACTGGTTCGATGATGTGTATTGAATTTGATTTAAGCTAAAGAAATGTCGGTTTGTGACCCGGATTTGAGTTCCAAATCCAAATGAAATAATTTAAATCATAAATTGGACCGTTTGATTTAATTGGACCTAAACCGAAGCGGTTTAGTATCTGCAGCACACAGATCAAATGCACACACACAATATTATTCTAGTAAATAAATTCCCATCCTCTGCTTTTGTTGTTGTTGTATCTTTTGATGCCACTTATGTAAGAGACTAAGAGTCAAGAGACAAACTAACTTTCATGAGTTTAAGAGGGGAGAGGGCTTGGACAGTCCCATGATAAACCGATACATTGTTGAAGCTTCAAGCTTTTCTTTACCCTTCTTTTGCTTTTTAGGTAACTCTGGAAGAAAGCCTAATTCTTTTCCATTTTTCGTTTCTTTATTAATATACTAGTGAATCAGGAAGAACCCTCGACTACCACCATTCACAGCAGAATTCACAATTTAACTGGCTTCTTCGTGGAGTAGGTCAATCATTTAATAACTGGATCTGATAAACTGGTTGCACCTGTTCGGTTCCGATTTATAGAGCATTCGAGTCAATCATTAACCCAACTACAGTCAAACCTGGAAACCGGTCGAGTCGGGTTGATTAAAAAACACGGTCTTGTTTTATATCAGGCCTGACATCGGAAGGATAGAGATATGGGTGTTACGCTATGCCTTGGATGATGAGAAAAATCCTTATCTACCAAAGGTTTTCTGACATTAACTTTGAGCTCGCTGCTATTTGACGAAATTATCCAGCTTTGCTAACAAGTTCTCATCTTTTTGGTAAAATGTAGCACATTCTATATAGGGAGAAGGAACAGTTCAGTGATGGATACATTGATGGTCTGAAAGATCATGCAAACAAACATGTAATCAGCTGTCTCTTTAAATCCATAGAAAGAAGAATCTTATGGCGCAACTCAATAATGCGGTGCTTTCCTTTCTCTCCTGGTTAGGTCTCCGACAAAATGCTGATGAACGCAAGCTTTGTCTTCCCCGATAACACACCTGTGACACAAGATTAATTACTACAGAACAATCTTCCAAAAGTTCTTAGGCTTCGATCTCGAATCGAGCATCCATCGAATTCAAAACCTCACTCTTTCACATACCTCTTAATTTTTAGAACTAAATGGTCATTCAATTATTAATTTATTATGAAACTAGAGGAAGCAAGTAGCCACTTGATTGGTGGATAAATAGAAAGATTACCACGTTAATAAAACGACAAGAAGCAACAAATTTCACAAAATCTATAATCATCATCTTGAGAGTGTATATACTCTAGAACTAAGTAGAACTATAAAAGCGAACTTAAGATATTAAAGTAACTAAACACATTCACAATGAAACGAGGAGCTTTACTTCTTTCTGTGAAATTTCCATCAATTACATAACGTTTTTTTTATGCAAAGATCCCAAATTTATTCCAAACGTATAAAACTAAAAACCAATCCCACAACCAATTAAAGAGAGGAAACAGCTTTGGGATCACAAAAAGACTTAAACCTTTGTTGTCAATCAACTCGCTCTGGGATCCATCCCTTGCTGCCAAACGTAAACAAGCTCATCCCAACCAGTACTAGCCATCAAACCTTCAACAAGAACACTCATATCGATCCCAACAGCAAACTCAGTATGATGATCATACCGACTCAACAAAGCATCCTCAACCATAAAATCCCAAAGGCAAACAGTCATATCATAAGAGCAAGAAGCAATCAAATTCCTCTTATGAGGCGAAAACTTCACTTTCCTCACAGCATAACCATGCCCATTAAGCACAGCCAAAGGCGCTCTGTAACTCCTCACATCCCAAACTTTAACCGTCTTATCAACCGAACTAGTAGCTAAAATACAATCATCATACTTGTTCCAATCACAAGACAGAATCTCAAAGTCATGAGCAGGTATGATCATAGTCGAACCAGGCTCCCTCACATCCCAAATCCTCAACGTACAGTCACCTGAAGCGGAGGCGAACACGTCGCCGTGTTTAGGGTTCCATACCGCTTGGTAAACGCAGTAAGCGTGTTCTTTGAAAGTCCTTATACTCGCTGGACGATCCATCGCCCATAGCTTCACCGTATCGTCCCAAGATCCCGTGAGGAACGAGTCACGGCGCGTGGGGTTGTAGTCGACGGAGTGAACCTCACGCGCGTGTTCTTGGAATGATCGGATTGGGTTTGATGGAGGAGGGAGGGCTGTGTCGTAGATCTTCACTGAGCCGTCTCCGATTGCGGCGACTAGTACGGAGTCGTGAGATTCTGACCAGCATACGTCGTAGACTGCGTCGGCTGTGTCGAACGCGATTGATTCTGTGACTCCTGGAGCTCCAGGAGAGAGCTCGAGGACGTGGATCCGTCCGTTTCCGAGGATTCCGAAGTTTTGAGCTGTGGCTACTGCGAGACGTGACTCGTAGAATGGACTGAATTTCACTGAGTAGCCGTTGAACGGCGCCTTGAACACCGGCATGGCTTCTCCGGCGAGCGTTTGGTATCAATGGTTCCTCCCAAGAACTCAAACGATCTGATCGGATAACGCATTTTCAATAATTCTCCGCCTTTCCTTATTGGGCTGTATGGGCTGAGATTCAGCCCATTATAATATTTTTTTAAACGGTGTCGTTTAAGTTATCGAGTTAGGGTTTTTTTGGGGGTTTGGTTCTCGCAGGAGAAGCTTTCATCGTCTCTTTGTATCAAATTTCCATCGTTTGTTGTGAGACTGAGTGGGAGAGAAATATTATAATCTAAAGAACGACGAGAGGAAGTTAGGTTCAATGGAAGAGATCACGCAAGGAGTGACCAGCATGAGTTTGGCGGTTGATACCCAGAAGAAGAATCGGATTCAGGTTTCCAACACTAAGAAACCATTGTTCTTCTACGTCAATCTCGCCAAGGTAACAAACACACACCTTTTCAAAAATCGATTGCTGGGACTATCTGTCTATTAAACCGCCTTTATACACTATGGCTTTGTTCTGTTTCGATTGAAAAAAAACTGTCTTATGGTTATATAATCTACTGTCTGAAATGGGTTGTTTTGTCTGAAATGGGTTATGTGTTGTTATGTGACTCTTATCTCTCTTATGTCTTGGATTAATGAACTGTTTTGTTTTTCTTTTCACAGAGGTACATGCAGCAGTACACAGACGTTGAGTTGTCTGCACTTGGAATGGGTAATGTTATTTGCTTTTCTCTCTTTATGTTAATGTAAACATATGTAACTGAGTTTATTAAATTCAAAAGTTTTCTACTTTCCACAATAGCAAATTTTTTTCATTTATTGTCTGAGATTTTTAGAATCTTCTCTTTTCTTTTAAACCTTGGCTTATATATCTGAACTTTCTTTATTTGAAAAGAGATTATTCTCGTTTCTCATCAAACTTTAATTGTGCAGCCATTGCTACTGTTGTTACCGTCGCTGAGATCTTGAAGAACAATGGTTTTGCTGTTGAAAAGAGTAAGTTTTTGTGGATTCTTGAATAAGCAGATTGTTAACAATATATGATTCTGTGACTACGTTTTGCTTATTTTTTGGATATTGTTTTTTTCTTGTAGAGATCATGACTTCGACTGTGGATATCAAGGACGATTCAAGGGGCCGTCCTGTGCAGAAAGCAAAGGTAGATTTTTGAATCATATCGTTTCAACACTAAACTTTTGCTTAGGTTGTTAAAAATCAGTTCCATGATTATTCTTCTGTGAAACTGCTACGTTTGTTGTCTAAATGTTGTGGCTTCATGACTTGTAGATTGAGATAACGCTCGCCAAGTCTGAGAAGTTTGATGAATTAATGGCCGCAGCCAATGAAGAGAAGGAGGCTGCAGAAGCTCAAGAGCAGAACTAAAAATCTTCTTCTTTTTTTGTCTGTGTTTCTGTCTGATTTCTTTATTCCGTATCTCGCTGCTTCATGTTAAAACACTTTGATTTGCTCTATTTCGTTAATTTTTGGCTCACCTTGAATGTTATCTTGGAATTTATGTTCTTTGTACCTGTGAACGTTTTTATTTGAGCACCGTAGTAGATGTAGAAGAGATTTTGTCGCATATCATTTTCGAATATAAATCCGATTCGAAACCTTAATACAGAGCAAATTTTTTTTAAAAAAAATGTTACATTCTGATTTAATTCGATTTCTTTCTATTAAATAAATTAATTTGACAGATATGGAATCCTGGTCAATGAAATATGTTAGTGATGCAGTCATAAACAAAGTTGGGTATGGCTTACGCTAGAGCAGGACAAATTACAACATAATCTATTGGGATGATTGAACAAAATTGTAAGCCACACGTATGATCAACATATTTGGATCCATATGTGACATCACGCTTTGTGGCTGTAACTGAATTTTTTTATTACCAAAGTGCAAATAAGGCTATTCCTCACTAACTAGTCACTTTGGTTCAAATTCTTAGCACCAAGCCATCAGTCCAATAAATCCGAACTAATCCTAATTTTTTATTTGTTAATTCCAGTATGGGATGGGATTCCATTTGTATGATGATAATAGCTTTTAGTGCTTTAATTATTATGTCTGAACAAAATAGTCAATGCAGATTAATTTTTTGAGTAATTGGATTGTATGATTATGGGAGGAAAAAAATATATGGGAATGACAGTAGATGTTTTAGTCGTCATTCATTTTGCGCAACATAAAAAAAAATGCATGATTTAAAAGTACTATGTAGTATAGTATTCTTAAGTTTCTAAGAGAAGCAATATCCAAAGGATTCTCAAGTTTCTAAGAAAAGTGTGCACCTTTTTATTAATATAAACTTCCTGGTACAATAAAAGCATATATATTCATTGAAATAATTTCTTAGTTAAGCTGATGTTTAACTTACCCGACTGATCTAGGACATGTACTATAGAAGTAAATGATTGAAAATGATAGATTGAGACTCCAGTTGGTGTCGCTAAAAAAATTCTTTGCTTCCATCATTTTCTAATGTGTCGGTCCACAACTTAAATTATGCCACAAAAATACAAGTAAAAAGACCTCATAATAATTGTATAATAATGATTTACTAATCAGTTCTACGATACTCTCAATTATTTAAGTAACGCATTTCATATCAAACCAATGATAAATAACTTACCCATTTGAAAAAGACAAAAATCTGTCAGATTTTCCGAAACACGTACACATAATCAGTTTGGTTTGGTCCGGTTAAAACTTCATTGAATAAGTCCACTTTCTATTAATATACATAGAGACTAAAACTCGATCTTTGACCAAATACAAAAAATACAAGCTTGAGGAAAATAAAAGGGTTTATGACAGCAGGGGAAGGAGTAAGAGTAAGAGTAGTAACTGTCCCACCTCAAATGCGCCAATCAACTCGTGACTTTTTCTTCTCCTTCTTCCACGAGTCCCATCTCCATCTTCTCCTTCATCTTCACGGCAAATTTCCAAAAGAAAAAAAAATAAAAGAAGCTTACCTTATCTCTCTCTTACGTTTACTCAAGTCCCAAGACTCTTTTTAAAGTCTCTCTTCCTCTGCCCTTCACTCTCGAACGTGGAGAACTATTCAAAACGAAACTCTCTTGAGCACTCTCAAAGTTAGTTTTCGTTTCTACTCTTTGCTTTGTTCTGAAGATTTGTGAGCTTTTTCTTTCCTGTAACTTTGTTCTTGATCTTTTCTAGCTCTCCATACGATTTCACAAAGTTTTGCTAGAAAATTTTGATAGTAGAGTGGATTAGTTAGTTGATTATCGATTTTGATTTTGTTATTCCGTAAATGATCTCAGCTCTGCATTTTCACTCTTTGCACATGGCTCTTCATGTCTAGAGTAAAGCTTCAATCTTTGAGTTTATATTTTTTCAAAGTCTAGATTTTTATGGTACTCAATTGCGGAAAAAATATGTATTTGCAATGATTTTGATAATTCACGGGTGGGTCTGGATTTGAGCTGTGCAGATGATATGATGACTAGATATTTCAATACGTTAGTAATATTTAATCCCCCTAAATTCTTTAGCTGTGTTGTGCGTATTTATTATATTAATTTCAAAGTTTCTAGTAGTGAGAAAGTTCAAGCAGAGGTCTATTCTTTTTGTTTGCTTCTACATTATTCTTCAGACAATGCAATATGTATAGAGAAAGTGGTGATGATATGATATCTTATATGATTATTATATGGTTTTTTGTTATGGATAGAATGTCAAATAACTGAAAACGATTATGTTTTGATTTTGGTTCTATTTTTCTTTGTCAGATCTGTTCTAGAGAAGTGGAATAACAGAAAGCTATTTATCCTAATCTGTTTCATCAATGAGTTTCGTTGGTCTGTGAGCCCATTCTTAGCAACTTCCTTCAGTTACTATGGCCGAGAGTAAACTGAACTTCAACGCACCTCTTCTTTCAACAAGGCGGATGCAGAAGCAGAATTCAGCAGTCTCTGTGCGTAGAAACAAGACATTTAAGTTCAATGATGACTCTAAGACACCAAATTATTCTTCTTGTGTTCCAGTTCTTGTCTCAGATATGGGTTTAGAACAGGTCACTGAAACTGGCTCTGTTCCTTTCACATGGGAGCAAGCTCCTGGAAGATTGAAAGGAAATGATTCCAGACCTCAAGAAGTCTGTGACCCTACGCAGGAAGAAGCCTTCACGCCATGTCTTCCACCGGGGAAAGTGATGGATAACCTCAAGTGTTCTATGGAGAAAGCTGTTGATGGAAACCTGAGTTCAAAGGGAAAACAGGTTGAAGAAGAAGAATCAGAGGATGAAGATGATGTGTTTTCTGATGCACGTGATACACTTTCTCCAAAGGACTCGTTTTCTGTAAACCATAGCATAAGTGGTGTGAGTGGATACGGTGGTGTTGGGAAGAAGAAAACACTAAACCGTTCTGAGGATGGACAATCTCGGGACTTCATGTTGAACCGTTTCTTACCAGCTGCTAAAGCTATGACTGTGGACCAGCCTCATTATGCTTCGAATCGTAAACCATCGAGTTTTATGTCTGAACCAACGATGCAGATAAGAGATTTAGTACCCGAGCAGAAGAGACACACTCCTAATAGGTATGATGAGTCTATAGTCTCGCCTTATTATGACCACCAAGACATAAATGATGAAGAAAGCGAGGAGGATGATGATAAAGATGATGAAGTTTCTGAGTACGCTTATAGTTCGAAGAGAGGCTGTGGTATGTTGCCACACTTGTGTTTTAAAGAATCTGTAGCCATGCTTAACACAGTGCCTGGTTTCAAAGCCAAACACAACTCTCAGATAGCATCCCTAAGCCATGATCAAGTGAAGTCAAGCAAGGTTTCTCAACTCAGAACTCGTTTCCAATCTGTAAAAAAGGTTTAGCTTTAGACTCCTTCCCCTCAACTCCTATTAGTTTCTTTTAGATTTTATTAGACACTCGCTGATATGTAGGTCTTGTTCATATCTCAGCTAGCTCTTGATTCAGTTTCGAAGCACAAGTTGGGTGGTAAGGTTCACTCGCCGGTTCATTCAAGCATGGGAAAGAAGTTCAACTCTGAATCAAACCTGACTGCTGCTGCAAATAGGTCTTTATCTCCTTACAGACACCCTAGATGTATGTCACCATTTCGCAGTGCAGGGAACAACAGTTCTCCGTTTCATCCCACTTGTTTCCCTGACACTCGTAAGGAAACCGATAACCTGAGAGCTAACAGGTTGAACAAGCATATTAGAAGCTTAAGCACGTCTCAGGAATTACTCTACCGAAAAGGCAACGGTTCGACTAGCTCTCTCTTGGAGAAGACGGTATATGTCGACACCGAGAATCCTCCCATGACCAATGTTCAGCATAACTCAAATGTCATTATCTCTCCAGAGGAAGAAGACAAGGCAGGAAAGGAACCAAATGCCAATCTTGAGCTTGAAGGTTTTGAAAAAGTTACTATTAGAAGTGGCGAAATGGTGAATGTGGATGAGTTAGGAAAGATCAACAGTGGTCCTGATCGGTCTCATCTTGCACCACCATCGCCCAAAAAGCCTTCTGAATCTTGGCTTTTTCATAATCTGCCTTCAGTAACCTCTCAGATCCCTTCACGTAGATATTCTTTCGATCACCAAAAGCAGAAGGTTAATGAAAACTCCAGGAATGTTACCAAGTGGGAAACTATTGTTAAGACCTCCCACTTGCACAGAGATCATATCCGATATTCCGAAGTAAGTAAGCATCTCATGTTTTCATATTGATAATATGCAAGCAAAAATAAGCATTAGCTATATATTTATATAAACCCTTGTTTGATGTTTACTTCATCCTTTGCAGGAACTGGTTGCTCATACATCTCTTCAATGAGAGCTTGAATCTTCTCGAGATGTGACTGTGGCCTCCCCAGAATCACCAGGTTTAATAAACATGCGTTTCAGCTTAATTAGCAGTTGTCCGATATAGTCATTATATTCACCAGTGTAAAGAAAGTCTGTGATTGCTTTGTGAACCTTTAAAATCTACTCATAAATCTTTTGACTGGTTTACATTGTGCAGCTTCTATGTTTGTGAGTTTGGTTAATAAGAATCACTCGTCTTTTGCTTAAGCAGATAACTCAATTTCTCACTCGTTCTTTTGCTTATTTTCTTCTCATCTTTTGATCACTCACACTTTAGTAACATTTTAGAAACAAAACCAAACATAGAAATGTGGAAAACAGCTGACTCTGTGCAGGCTCAACACAAATCTATTGTATTCGAAGAAAGACAAAACATTTTACTCGCTAGCTCCGGGGATTTCAACATCAAGAAAGATAACAACCCATAAGTTCAATGACTTGATGTGTTTAAGAGAAGATGACACAACAGAATACGTGTACAGAGAAAGACAGTGGAGATCTTTGCATCTTAGACCTTCATTTATTTGTGAGTTTTCTTTTGATTAACAAAAAAAAGTTACCTCTCTTTTTATTTGCTTTCATTCAGGTGTTTTGCATCTGGTGAGAAATGTCGCAAAGATGATGAGGTACAGTAAATATTATAGCTTAGGATGCACAAAACAGTTAATAGGGCATGGCCGAGAAAGAATTTTCATTAAGCTCGTCTCTTGATTTACATTTATGTATGTATATACAGATTATATCAGCAATCGACGAAAAACTGGCCCTATAATAACCAGCAAAAACCGACTAATTACTCATCTCACCCCTCTTTTGCATCTTTTCCTTCGCTCATCTTCCTATCACTCATGTTACAATAACACTTACATAGTTACATTTACATATATACAACACACACACAGAAGCACACACTGACACACACTGGGAGAATACGGAGATGTCTTACATTACGAGATTGATGCGAATCTTAAAGTTCTCCGTAATATCCCAAGAACATAAACATAGAACAAGAATAATGAATAAAATCAATAGTATCAATAGAATGTAATCAGTTCTTGTATTATTGTTCTCAGCCTTCCTCGTTATACTATTCAGTATCAGATGGTAAATACAATGCTTCTTCTACTACAATGTCTCCTTTGTTTTCTTCTTCTGCTCGGTCGTGCATTAGTTTCTCCAGCTCCGGTCTGAGTTCCTTGTTGCAAAACTCTTCGTACTCTTCTCTGTCTCCTCCTTTCTTCTTCACTTCCACCACCACAAGAGATGGCGTCAGCTCAAATATCTCAGCTCCAATTGTCAATGGTCCATTTGCTCCTTCTCTACATCCTTCTAACCTCAAACTCCATTCCTTCTTCCTCACCGTAAAGCTAACAACTTTCGCAATCTCCTCAAGTTTCGATATGATCTTTGAAACAGGAGCACCTGACAAAAACCTCGTCCCTTCACCTCCTTCCTCAAACAAACCAGACAGATCAAACCCTGAAGAGAATGATATAATGTCAAACGCGTTTAGGCTCGCGGGTCTTGGCATTGACCCGACCCTCTTCACATCGAATTCTGAGTCGCTCTCTGAAACCGTTGAAGACCGGCCAGATGAACATGACTCTTCCTCCTCGTCCTCATCTTCCCTACACAACTTATCATCTTCAATGTAGAACTTGACATGTTTGAATCCTTTCTTGAACCATCTATTCTTCATGATCTCAGGTATTGTAATCCGAGTGTCCGGATTCGTGTCAAGAAGCCGAGTCAATAACCGAACAAGATCCGATGAAAACCAACGAGGACACCTAAACTCCCCTTTGTAAATCTTCTTGTACATAGCCATTATGTTCTTGTCGTAAAACGGAATGTGACCAGCCATCAACACGAATAAGATCACTCCACAAGACCAAACATCAGCTTTCGCTGCATCATACCCTTTCC
>KE155576.1:0-13829 GCA_000411075.1 Sisymbrium irio | reverse complement strand
TTTAATAATATTTAAAAATTAATTATTATATTAACACACTAATCTAACACACTAATCTAACACATTAAAATTTAAAAATAAGCTTTTTAACTCACTAATTAGCTTTTTAAAACTAACTCACTAATTTAAGAGATTAAAAATCTAAAATAAAATTTTAAGTAGGGGTAAAATAGATATCAACCACCTCAACTTTCAATGAGAGAGCTCAATTCGAAAAAATCACTTGGCTTTTAATAATATGATGCAAGTTATGATTAGATTTGGTTTACGATTTTGGTTCCACATATCAAGTACTCGATAACCAAAATTAACAAAGAAAGTTGGTACATCACGTCATTCTTGCTGAACCAAAGAAAGAAAGTTGGTCGGTTGTTTAGACTCTAAATACAAGAACGAGCATCCTACCAAATCACTTAAATACACAATCTCTTCTTTCTTTCCAAAAACACGTAACGAACCAAATTCTCTTCTTTCTTTCCAACACACTTACCAAAAACTTTAACAAACATTTTCTTCTTTTTTTCCAAAACAATGTCTTCCTCATCAAGTGATGACGTTGATGAAGCTTTTGAAGAAATGTTTGACCAACAACTTGATAATTTCATGGACTCAATTGTTAACGTTCAAGTCAACAAGCCAAAGAAACGAGCTTATATTGAAAGACATCGGGAACTAGGACACGAGCAGTTATGGAACGACTATTTCAGTGATCATCCTACATACCCACCAGACATTTTTAGGTAAATTTTATCGTCTCTAAAAAGTTTTAAATAGTTCTCAAAAAGTTTTTAAAAGTTTTTAAAAAGTTTTAAAAGAGTTTTAAAAAGTATTAAAACGTTTTGAAAAGTATTAATTTTTTTAAAAACTTATTAAAAAGTTTTAAAAAGTTCAAAAAAAGTTTTTAGAAAGTTATTAAAAAGTTTTAAAAAGTATTAAAACGTTTTAAAAAGTACTAAAAAGTTTTAAAAGTTATTAAAAAGTTCTAAAACAGTTTTTAAAAGTTTTTTAAAAGTATTAAAACGTTTTAAAAATTATTAAAAGAGTTTTAAAAAAGTTTAAAAAGTATTAAAAAGTTTAAAAGAGTTCTAAAAGTATTTAAAAGTTTTATAAATTATTAAAAAGTTTTAAAACTTATGAAAAAGTTTTAAAAAGTTCTAAAAAGTTTTTAAAAAGTTTTTAAAAAGTTTTAAAAGAGTTTTAAAAAAATTTGAAAGTTGATTTAGTTGAAAATATATGGCAAAAATTTGGTAATCTAGATGAATAATCTTTTTATCTTTGTAGTTTCCTAAATTTTTAATGTATTGAATAAAAGTTTTTTTTATAAAAAAATATTAAATTTAATTCCTAAGAACCCTATTTTCGGGTTCACTAATGGAAAACACAAATAATTTTAGGTTCATCACTATTTATGACCTCACAAAAAAAAAATTAAAAATTCTTATAAACCCCAAGAGGGAGTTCACTAATGCATATGCTCTAAACTAATACTGATATACATTTGTTGTGTTGCATTCTAAAGTATATATATACCACCCCGATTTCTTATTAAAAGAAAATGTTTTTTCTCAAAGTGCAAGTACGACCAACATTAAACTACATTTGTATTGAAGTAGAACCACACACAAAAGGATTAATGAAATTAAAGTTTGTGGGGAAAAAATAGTAAATTATAGTTTATTGAATTGATGGCAGAGAAACAAAATATAAAAGGTGAAAATTATTTTCTATGGTAATGGTAGCTAGTAGACGAACTCATTCACATTTCAGAAATGAATATAACCTATTTTTAAAGTTACTTTAACCCTACATGCACACGAAACATGCTTATTTTGCATCAATGGAGTTAACGAATTGTTTAACACACAAAATATTTTTAAAATGCAGACTGTTTTATGTTTAGAAAGTAGAGAAAACTTATATTTGTGTCCGGATTTATGATAACAGATTCAATGAAATGTTCTCACTCATATGGATTCACTGCAGTTCCTAATAATTTTACGGATGTAGAGGAAACTACTAAAACTTAGACAACTGGCTAAGTCTTTCCATAAGGTAGAGGTTCAGAATGGAACGAATACTTCTTTTTGGTATGATGACTGGTCACCATTAGGCAGGCTACATAAGAAAATAGGACACAGGGGATTCATTGTTATGGGAATAAAGGAAACGAATACAGTGGCAGAGGCAGTTTTAACTCATAGAAGAAGACGACACCAATCTGCTTTCTATAACACACTCGAGGAGATAATGGAAATCCAAAAAACTCGTCTAGTTGCTTCAAACCGGGATGTGGTAATTTGGAGACAGAATGAGAAAAGCTTTAAGAAGTTCTTCTCTACCTTCCACACATGGAATCAGGTCCGCCAAACGCTTCCACTTCAGCCATAGACATGCTGCATCTGGTTTACTTATGCCACATCAAAGTATGGTTTTCTCATTTGGATCACCGCTCACAATCGATGATATATAAGGGATATATCGCAAAAATGGAACCAAAACATCAATCCGCACTGTATTCTCTGCAACAACTTGGTAGAATCACACAACCATCTCTTCTTTGAATGTACCTTTTCAACAGAAGTATGGACTGATCTTTCGAGCAAACTTATGCAACAAACTTCTCGATGCAATGGACTGCAATCCTCTCTTTCATTCAAGATACACACATGGAGTACATATCTCAGTTTCTTATCAAATATGTATTTCAAGCGGTTGTCTATAGAATATAGAAAGAGAGAAATATGAAAAAACACGGTGAACAACCTTCTCTATCCTCTCAGCTGGTAAAGATGATTGATAAGAATATAAAGAATAGACTGAACACAGCCCAATCAGGAAGAGACATGAAGCTGGAAGAGAGCACTGTTTTATGGCTTAATATTAGATGATAGTTTGTTCGATTTTGTATCTTTTCTGTTTGAGTTACTATCAGAAACAACACACTCTGCTGTAAAAACGTTTTTTTTTCTTTTTGTCAACAAAAGACTAATGTATTACTTAGACTTGAAGTGGTATGACAAGCCACACCGAATTAGAATAATCAGAAAAAATAACATTATTGTGAAAAGATCTTGCAGTTTTAGCTAGGGAATCTACTGCACTATTACTTTCCCGAGGGATGTGTCGTAGCGAGAAAGTCGAAAAGCGTTTACGGAGGTTAGCGAAAGACTTAAGTTCTGTCGAAAAGACTGGCCATTCCTTTGGATCCTGAGTCATCTTAAGCAGATCTTGAAAATCTGTAAATGCTTGATCATTGGTGTGTTCAAGAACACATAACATTGCCCAGTTAAGAGCTTCAATTTTCGTATGGAGTGGGGATAGTCGTCGGTGTTGATTGCGTAGACCGATCCTATGTTTGTGTCCGTCTTCGTCCAACATTATACATCCTAAGCTACTGAAAAAGCTGTCTGGTGTCCAAGATTCATCCACCAGACAGATATTACATAAGCTCAGGGTTCGGAGAGGATGAAAACTAAGGGTTCTTATTGGTGGAGCCTCAATAGAGTTTGCATCATGCCACGCTCGGCATTCGCTCATTGCATGCCGAATAATCTCGTTGGGTTTACGTGCTATTCCTCGGAATAACTTCTCATTTCAGGCCTTTCATATAAACCAGACAATCCATGGAAAAGAATTCTTGTTGTACTCTAACAACTGTAGGTCGGATCTATGCCAGTATAGAAAATCGAATCTCGCAGAGCCGGTCCTGATAGAAAGAATTAGAAGCACAACTTTCCAGCCCAAAATTTTTAACTGAAAATTTAGCCTTTTTTTAAAGAAAAAATTACTATTATATATTTTATTTGACTAAACAGCTATTTTGTACTCAAATTTTTTCATAAAAGGTTAATTTTTTAAAAATTGCTTCCAGTCTCTCAAATATCAGGAACGATACTGAATCTCGTATATACTCCTGCAGACGGAAAATGCTCAACGGGAGATGGGATTGGTGCTAACGCCCATATCTGACTGGCCTATGTACAGTCAAAGATGGCGTGGTTTATAGTCTCATCCAGTTCTCCACATGGAGGGCAGCGATTATCACATCTTATCCCTCTGTGTAAAAACGTTTTTCTTTCAAATTTAACATACAATGTATATAAAAATAATAACTTCACTTATTTACTCTTACAAATAATGAATTCAAGTCCAACCAGTAATGGGCTTTCACACCTAGTAAGTGAGCCCAATTCATATAATAAACGATCCAGTTAATAAAAACTACGTTTCGAAAAACAAAACAGCTCCAACGGGTTGGTTCGGTGGATTCAAGTTCGGGTTGCAAAATTCAATTGTAAACAACAATTTTGGAGAAGAACCCTAAGTTCTTCGTTTACCTCTTCTCTCCCCCAAATTCGATCTGTTCTGCTGCAATCGGAATTCGAATTCCGGTAATCCTAATCTAAAATTAACCTGAGCATTTTTAATTATGGCATCGAAGAAGAAGCACTCTGAAGGAATCGCTTTACTCTCCGTTTACAGTGACGAGGATGACGAAGAGATGGAAGACGCCGAGGAGGAGGAACAACAAGAATCAAAGGAAGAGAAAGAGCAGAGAGATCAAGACGAAGCCGAACGAGTCGACGAGGAACAGCTCGAAGAAGCTAACTTTATGGATGAAGAAGAGAGAGGAAGAGGAGAAGATTCCAGAACGCCAAAGCTCCTCGATGGTTGTGGAGCTTCTAGCGCTCACGCCACGCCTCGTTCGCTCGACAACAACGAAGATTCGTCGAGACCCGAAGTGAATGTTGAGTCTGGGACTCCGAATGGTGAGAGAGCTGATGATACTTCAGGAGAAAGTAGGGATACGTTGTTGGATCAGTTTCTTCCGCCGCCACCGAGAGAGAAGTGCTCAGAGGAGCTGCAAGTATGTTTCTTTTTGTAATTTTGATGTTTTTGGGTTTTGGGTTGTTCAGTCTTTAGTGTGTTGTTTGGGTCTCTTGGTATGTTTGGTAGCATTCCTCCTAAGCTCTGGTTAGTATGTGATTCAGTTAGAGTTTGGTCTGATGCATCTTTAGGGATTCTACTTTACAAGTTTGTGTTTTTGTTTTTGTTTTTGGATGTGATTGCAGAGGAAGATAGATAAGTTTCTTAGTTTGAAAAAGATGGGGAAGAGTTTCAATAATGAGGTGCGGAATAGGAAGGAATACAGGAATCCAGACTTCTTGTTGCATGCAGTGAGTTATCAAGATATTGATCCGACTGGTTCTTGCTTTAGTAAAGATGTTTTTGACCCCAATGGATATGACCCAAGTGACTTTTGTGATGCTTTAGGTAACTCCACTTTTTTCTAATAGCTTCTTCCTTTTGTTTCTTTCTTTCTTTCACTGTAAGAATGTTAAGAAGCAAGTTGCATATATTTCTTCTATTGTTTTGACTCTTGTCTCGGTAAGAAGTAATCTTTGATATCTTGTTCCATGTTTTTGATGCACTCTCATTTGGAATCGTAGTTGCTTGTTACAACCATATTCTGCGTTGTACATATTTTATGACATATAGTGATCCTTTGCTGTTATGTGTTAATTACAGAAGTAGACATGAAGCATGAGAGGGAAAGGAAGGAACAAGAAAGCAAGAAGAACCAAAAGCTTGACTTTGTTTCTGCTGGTACTCAACCTGTGACTGTATTCGCTACTCAAAAGCCTAACATCCCCATCCCCATCCCAGGTGTGTTTACGTCCCAGGGAATTAATGACAAAAGGTGTCAGTTTGGTTCTTTATTTATCTCAGCTACATCTCTGCAAGATTTGATGGATTTTAGGTATTTGACAAATCGCAGGTGTTCCAGCTTTAGCTACTAGTGGATTGCCTTCCATACCAACTGAAATCGTCGCTGCTCGTGATGGTAGATCGAACAAGAAATCCAAATGGGATAAGGTATTTTATCAGATTCAAATGTCTAAAATGAGATTATTAGAAGATTATGGCATGTTTAGTTCTCGCTGACTTTGTTTTTTTCTTTTGTGTGTTTTTGGATAAATCAGGTTGACGGGGATTTGAAGAATCCACCTCTAGCAGCTGGGACTAATGCAGCTCTTGTATCTGGTGCAAGTGCTGGTTCTGGATACTCAGCTTTTGCGTAAGTTGTATTCTCTACTGTTTGATTCATAGATTTATGGAATGATGAACAAGTCATGATCTGATTTTCCGGGTTTTGCGATATCTATAGGAACACATCTTTTGGAAACTTTCATTTTTCCGTGTTCATTATGTCTGTTTACTAAGGAATCTGAGTATGTGTTTTTTTTTTTATCTCAACCATACAGGCAACAACGGAGGCGAGAGGTGGAAGGACGAAGATCTTCAGAGAGGAAACTGGAGAGAAGAAGTTGAGACATAGTAAGAGATTCTAAAAAGGTTCTAGTTCAACAGATTTCAATGTTTAATAGTGATTACAAACCTAGAACCAAATGATATTATACAATGTCTTTATTCTATTGTGTACTAACGAAAGATCAAAATTTTCAGACCAACGAAAAAGAATAGTAATTTTTAAGTTTCAAGGATCAAAATTTACACATACACTCTGGGCATTTCGGTTGTCTATAGATACTGCGTCCATAAGGCCTAAGACGAACTTTGTGACCTTCCTCTATCATTTTCCTCACACGATTTTCAAAAGTCTTCCACTTTATCGTTTCACTATCTGATAAGATCGCTGCAAGTCTCTTCTTGTTAGGCCTCAACGTTGGCGTGTCACCGTCACCATAGTAAGTTCTAAATCCAGAGACTAAGGACGATAATTGACTCCCAGAATCAGTCATTGCAAACACGTCTGAAGCTGCACAAGCTATGAAATCCAGTGCAGCTAGCTGCAAAACAGAGTTCCAAACATTGAAATAAAAACTTGAGCAAAAACCGCTAAAGACCCTTACGGACGTAGGGGTATACAGTTCGGTTTATATGCCTACCACTACTTATGATGGCTTAGAGTTTTTTACCTGAGAAGAGAAGTTTTTGAATGGTGCGAGTTCTTGTGGTGTAAGGAGAGTTTCTTTAGTCACAAGATTCGGGTAAAGAGTTGTTAAAGGACGCATACGAGAAGAACCTCCATAGATTTGAGATCCAGCTAAGTATATATATGTCCCTCTTTTGAATCCAAGACCAGCAAGAACTAGAGTTGCTTCCTCTGGTGTTAATGGACACTTTCCTGTTTTCCTCAACTCTTCTGTAGAAACAGACCTGAGAAGACACAGAGAAAAGTCAACAAGATTGATTCGTTTTATAAAAACATCGAAGTGGGAAAACTTGTATTGTTTTTTACTTTGATTTCTCCAAGCGTTTGAGGAGAAGAGGGAAATGATCTTCTCGGTACGCTTGAAGCTCTTTACGTTCTGTTTCCCCTCCTCCAAAATCACATAGAGAGTAAGCAACCATGTCCTCTTCAAACCTTAGATGTAAAGCAAGATACTTCAATGGTTCTTGATCTCCTTTAGCAGAATATTTCGCCATGGATTCACCAAGCAATGCTTCATCCAATTTGCTCCGAGATGTTTCATATCTTCTTATCCGTTTCACCAACAGAGATCCTGCTTCCTGAATCTTTGGCGCGAATTTCAGCGCGTGAAAGTTGCACTTGCATCGTAGTCTCTGTAAGTTAAACAAGTAAACAACAATATCATTTCCAAGAACCAAATGAATACTCTAATTATCTATTTTACTTATATATCTGTACCTGAACATCAAAAGGCAACGGGTCAAAACCAAGGCGATTCCCGTATCCAAAAAGATGAACCATTCCATACTTCTTTAACAAAGGAAGAACGAGTTCGATGTAATCCACTGGCTTTGCTTCTTTCACAAGCTCTGCATCAGTAACCTATGAAGAAATAAACAAACATTATGAAATTTTCAACTCCAACAAACTAAACTAGATAAAAGGAGAAAGAGAGAATGCAAAAAGGAACACACCAAGCTGAGATTCTTGTTATCAACAGATTTCAAATGTTGAGGAAGATCCTTCACTATGTGCACTTCATCTTTCAGATACTCGATGAAACGTTCCTCCTGGTATATATCAGCAAATTGGCTGCAATTTACGCATTTTCTCAGAACAATCAAAACACGATTCTTATTATAGATGCCGAAGTCCTTAGGAGGTTATACTACCTAGGATCTTTCCAAACATTGCTGTAAAGAAACCGAGGGAGCACTAGAGTCGCGTTAAGCAGAGCAGCAACAGCAACAGCATTACAGATCTGCAAGAAAATAACAGAATCACTATACATACATTTTATCTTGATGAATCAAATATCGTTAATAATTAGTTAGGTATATACTTACAGCTACGCGCTGTTGATTAAGGCCACCATTTGCACTAACCATAATATAACCATTGTTCATTTCTCTAGACCTCTCTAACGCCACAGCTTTTTTGTTATTATCAGCACAAGGCTTCCACTGTGATGACTTTGAAGATCTTTCCTCCCGGAAATTTGGTGTATCGGGTTTGAGTACGTTCTTGAACACAACGGAAAAAAAGAATACTAACGATTCAATAACACAAAAAGTAACAATAATAATCTTATTGTTTTCACTAACCTTTGCAAGAGAATTTGAAGCTAAGTTTAGTAGACGGCTATACATTTGCACCGGTGAAGCATCTTGAGCTCCACTCTTCGTTGAGATACATAGAAGATAACAGCAATAAGCAATAACAATGAGGAAAGTGTAAAGAATAGTGAAAAAGATTTGATTTCAAACCTTATGGTCAGTCAAATTGCTCAACCTAGAAATGTCCGGCGCCACTGAGCTCCTATCCGAATGAAAGATCGTGACCATGATGGAATCCATAAAAAATATGAAACTAGTGACCGAGATCATCACAAGAATCGACTTGAAGTTCCTTCGAAGCCATGAATGTTGCTTCTTCCAAGAGTAACTAAGCTTGTTGCTACTGCCACAGCTTTGTTCATGTTTAGATCCTTGAGCCTTGGATACTTCACTTCCAAGTATTCTTCTACCAATGAAGAGATCATTTCCTGTTAAAGAATCCAAACTTCTTCTCCCAATTTTCTCATCTTTATCTCTCGTTTCGGGTCGAGGACTCCTCGGTGATCCTTGTCTCCCCATTAATCTTATCTCTCTTACTCAGCTCATAAAACTACGTAATTGAAACAGTCAGGAACACAGATAGATTAAGACTCAATGGAGCCAGAAATTTGCAACAATAAATATGTAAGAAAGGTGAAAAAGGTCTAGAGAAATTCAAAGCAGAACAAATTAAATTCTAAGTGAAGCTAGCAGAGTTTGTTGAGAAATGCCTGAATATTGTATTAAAGGGAAGAGTAAAACGCAAGGCAAAACAAAAGGTAAACAATTTTCCATAAATAAATAAATTTGGATTGCGACGAGAGGAGCCACGACGTAAACCTTAATGAAGAAGATTGGGTATGGAGATAGCTACATGTCAACAAATTGCACCAGAACAGAAAGCTTCTGTTCTTCTGCTTTCTCGTTCCTCGGTCGTTGCCAATCTCCATGACCGAATCTTCTTTCCTTTCATTATTTTTCTTTTGTATTATCGAAACTTTGATAAATACCTAAAACCGAAGAAATCTGTCAGGATTTCTCAAGAAATTAATTACCCTTTATCATTTTATATCCCTTTTATTTAGCTTTGGCACAAGAATGACTTGTGACGCAAACTTTTCCTTCTTCGTTTCAAATATTGTATATAAAGACTTAAGAGTTGTCAATAATCCGTTGTAGTCTAGCTGGTCAGGATACTCGGCTCTCACCCGAGAGACCCGGGTTCGAGTCCCGGCAACGGAGAATCATTTTGTTAATTTTTTGTTTGGGTGGAGATAATTATTGTCGTTTGTCGTACAAAAGATTCCAGTTGAGAGACAAAGATCTCATAGATAGAATTGTGAGTTAACGAGAGTGAGATTAAACACATACACAAGTCTTTCTTGTGCGTTTACTCAAGAAAAGATCCAGTCATTTTTTGGTTATTGCTCGCACACATTATAATCTCAAAATTTCTACATAGACAGCAAAAAACAATAGTAATATATACATACTATACTATAACACTACTAAAGATTAATGAAGAGTTAGCAAAATAAGATCGAATCTCATTTAAGATTAGAAGCTACAGAACGAGCCCACCATTTAAGGCTATCCTTCATGTTTGTCTCCCCACATAACTTGGCCATTCTCAAATCTAAAACCATTGAATATTTTTCTCTTCTTTCACTCCATTTATCACTGTGACATTCCCATGCCTCGGACAAATAAGGTCTCGGAACCGACGACTCTGTCTTACTCCGTTCTTCTTGGTGAAGAAAAGTCCGCAATCCGGGAAGTATCTCCGGTAACTCCGAATTCAAGTCTTCTTCTGCGAAAACAAAACCTAAATCAATAAACCCTTTTGTCTCCTTAGCTTCTAAATCATGCACTCTCTCTCTTCTCTCACTCCTTCTTCCTCTGCTCCTCCGTGATCCTCCTCTGGTTCTCCCTGCCTCCAACACACTTCCTTCAGTTTTGGAATCTTGGTTTTGTTTAAAGATATTTTCTGAGCTCTCGCTTTTTTCCATCTCTCGAGCCTTCAAGAATCTAAAGAGGTTCAGAAGCTTTTGAGGGAGTGACTCAGATTGTGTGAGATAGAGAATGTAACTTGTGTATAAATAGATATTGACGTATCACGTATGGTTACGAGTTACGACTTACTTGTGCCTTTCAAAATTCACGTTTTTCATTTGGATTCTTAAACTAATTTATATAAATATCTGAACACGGCAGTTAAAGAAGATTAAAATATTATTAGTGAGAGTGTTGTTCACATTACATATTTACACGTAGGGGAAGTCAAATGTTTAGGTGGAAAGGCACAGAGATTTTAAAAGTCAATCCGAATAAAATAATTAAAGACCATAGATTTTTTTTTAAATCTATCTACGCAAATAATTAAATAATTAGAGACCATAAATTTTCCACGTTCTCACGAAATTTTTTTTTAATATTTCACATAATCTAATAATTTTTTCGACTAGTTTTCAGAAAATTCTGACTATATAGTATAACTCATTTTCAGATTTATTGACCTATTTTATAAAAACAAATCCATAACATTTCGAAGTCTTGATTGGTAGTAAACTAGTAACTCGTTTTCAGCTTTATGACCTATTTAAAAAAAAACAAATCCCCATAACATTTCTAAAAGTCCTGATTTGTAATCAACTACTAACTCATTTTCAGCAGTATGATCTATTTTACAAAAATAAATCCCATGACATTACTATTATACCTCCTAAGTCTTGAATCTCTTGATTACTGTAAACTAGTAATATCCGAAGCTGGACCCATGGACGAACACGTGAATCGGGACGCGTTACGCACGCGCTCTGTAGACTGTAGAGAGACGCTGTGATAGTTGAAGAGCCAATGAGAATAGTCAACTACCGGAAAGACTCGAACGGGAAGAATCATCCTCATATCTAGCCTACTCATACCCGAACTATTTTTAATAACATTTGCACACGAAAGATTACGACGCTAATTAAAACATTTAACCGTATCACGTTTTAGATACGGTTAACCTAAAGTGGATGGGCCACAAACATATTGATTCTTAGACCATTCGCACCAGTAAATCTTAAAAATTGCTGTTTCCAAAATTTTTTTTTTTAATTTTTTTTCGTTTTACTTTTTCAAAAAAAAAAAAATAATAATAATTTAACCTATCGCGGGCCGCCATATGTATCATGGGACCCGCAAAACAATAAAGACTCGGGTTCATTTTAGTGACCTTTAATGAACCGAATTCAATACTGTAGTATTAAAATATCAGTTTTTTTTTTCTTATAAAACGTGTGAATTTTTGGTAAAACTCTCTAATGCGGATGATCTTATTTCTTAACCATATGTTTGTATTTCTTAATTCTTATGCAAGCGTAACCGGACATTCCAAAATCTCGACCGACATTTGATTTTATCGTAGTTCGTAGCTATTAGCTAATTCAATTGCTGGTAAGTTACTCTTACTTTTATCCTTTAACGAGCCTTTTATCCTTTAACGAGCATGCTATTGCTTATACTAAAACAACTCATATTTGCTATGATCATTTAAATCATTGACCACTAAATAAAAACATACTGTATATTTATAATTCCAGTATTTAAAATTTTAATTTTCCTAAAACAACTACGTGCACTAAAAACCATATGTCAACATCTAAGATATCAATGCATGCAATAGTAATTAAATGCTTTTCAGTTTTCACCGTCAATAAAATATTTTACCTTTGTTTTGTGATTTTGCTAGATGATTCATGTATGTTCTTTTGCATAGATTAATCTCCTTTGGCACTAAATCTCCATTAGTAATAATGTTTAGATAAAATAGATGAAGCGAAAACTCTATCAGTGGAGTATTTGCCCTATAACTCAACCATGCATTTTCTTATTCCTCCAAAACTATTTATTTTTCCGTACTTTCATATCGAGTGATAGCTTAAGTTTGGCCATAGCAAAACTATATATATAGAGTGTATGTGGTTTAATTTCATGCACCTATGTCTTATTTAGATTCGGTGGCACATCCAATGTTTCATATAATCCAATGTTTCATATATAGAGCATATATATATATATATATATATCTGTATGCATGCAGTATCCTAAACGCAATGTTAAATGGAGCTTCTTATTGTACTCCAACTCCAAGTCCAACGTGGAACTTCACAAAAAACGTGTTAGCAATGCGTCACAATTATTTTAGCTACGGTTTTTGGTTTTGTTAATCCGTCCGTACATTACATATAACACAGACCAGCAACCACAAGCGCGCGTAAGCATATCAGCTCTTGACGAAGTAGACTGCTGACTGTTTTTAATCAAAGAGGCTCCCTAAACTGACAATAAACTAACTACAAAGGCCGAGCTCAAAGCCGTCTTGTATTTACCTTAGGATTTCAAAACTAAAGGTTAGGAATTCTTAAATCTTAAATACAAATACATCTTCTATTTTATTAAAACATGTGTCTTTTAGGAAAACAACTTTACCTTACAGTGGTATATTACATAAAATGTTACTTAAATATATGAATTAAACTAGAATATCATTAAGAGTATCATTGATATTAAAAAAAATTAAGTCTAACCATAAATAAAAATTTATGTTTCTAAAAAAATTAAAATAATGGGTTCCACTTCTTTAATAAACTAAAAAGCAAAATACTAATTTAAAATAATGGGTCTTACTTCTATATATAATTAATTTAAAAAAAAAAATTTAAAATAATAGGTCCCATTTTCTAACTAATTAAAAACGAAAATAATAAAAATGAATACAATATATATATATATATATTTAATATTAGGTTAAATTATAAATGTAACTAAAAAATATAAAAAATTAATTATTTTATAAATTTTAGTAATTATACACATAAAGTAACATTAAGAATATTTTTTTATTTTTAATTTGATATATATATAATTCACATAATGAGACATATTGATATTTTATTTAAGTACAGATATACCTATATTCTTATTTTTAGAATGATATACATTCTTTTTTGTTTTTCATGTTTTTTGTACATCCATTTAGCAAATTATTTCTTAATTTTTTTATAGTTTCACTTAAGTATATAATATTGGTTATTACTGTCAATTTATATGGAGTTTATGCAGAAGGAAGGAGATTAATTGGATTTTTTTTGTGATTGAAAGTAATGACAAATTCTGTTTTATTTTAGTTATAAACATTTCTTAATAATAATAATGACAGTAATTTTAAAAATAAATTAAAGCTAGTTATATATATTATAAAACAATGTATATATTTGGTATATATATTTTTAAAAAAATATATTTCCCCC
>KE155575.1:1877-18654 GCA_000411075.1 Sisymbrium irio | reverse complement strand
TCTCTCCGAGTCTTCCCACCCAGACAGTCCGTCGCTGGAGTGAGGAATCAGAAGGATAGATCAAACCGCCCTCACTACCACGACTCAACTCAACTCAATTTAACATAATAACAATAATCTAGCATGGAATCTATCATGCATATCTAATCAAGAATCAACATAAATAACAGATCTAAACACATATCATACAATCAAACATAACCACAACTCACAGTGCTAACGGCTGAAAGATTCTCCAAACTCGGGTTTAGCAAAGGACCTAAACTCCTTGGACGACTTCCTCACACTCTCCACTACCAGAAACACACTCTCACACTAACCTAACTCACAAAGAAAGCTCACGGCCGAACTGGAACCTCAAGAAACTCACTTAAAGCTTTTAACAGGTTTTTCACTAACTTTCTAAAGAGAGGAAATGGGAGGAAATGACCTGTCTGGACAGATCTGAGGGAAGGGGGAGGGGTATTTATAGTAGTCTGGGGTCAGAGTGGGCGGCAGAATGCTCCAATCACACTGCGCCACCTCTTCCTGACCAGATAAGTACTGTCAGCCTTATCTATTCTATACCAATCAAAACGCAACACTTCCTCTGACAGTTCCCCACTGACATATATTTTATTCTTGCAGGTTAATGATGATGCTCCCCACTGACTCTTATGTTCACACCTGGTGGAATCGTCCGGGTCTAATCTCCTGCGGTTTGGCGTTTGACTCGGACAATGCAGTCTGCTTCCCTCGGGCTAAAACGTCTTCTCCGACTGTCCCCTGGTCCTTTGACAATTTCATTTGGCAGAAGTACTTCTAGTAGACTCTAATAAATCTTGCCTTGCTCACCTTGATGTTTGGTTCACCCATGCCTTGTTCCATTCTCCGCATTGCTCGTTTCGCCTCTCGGACGCGGCTGTGGATTCCTTGAATTTTACTCCTATTGAAAGAATTTTTCTTCAACTGGTTCTTCTTTTACTGACTTCAGAAGGCCCTTGGCTATCTCCATGCTGGTTCCCGGAATTTTTAAAATTCTCCTTGATGGGTTCCTCGATCAAATCCTCTTCCGGGCATTTTTAGCTCTCGGCGGGGTTATTAGACCGAGGCCACAAACAGAACCTTGGGAACTCTCCTAAGGTCCGCAGTTGGTAAAAATCTAAGGGACTGGTTAGATTGTATTCCATTGTTTGAATTTTCTTACAATTGTACAAAGCACTCTACTACTAACTTTTGTTTTTTTGAGTTTGTCTATCGATTTAAGCCACAGACTCACATGTACTTAGTTCCTAAACCATTCCCGAGGCAGGACCAGATCAGTCAAGCTGGAGCAACCAAAGTGGACTTAGTCAAGAAGCTGTACCAAAAGGCGAGAGAAAATATGGAGAAGAAGTATGAAAAGTACAAGGCAAATGCTGACCAAAACTGCAATGAGATCAGCCTGAAACCAAGTCTACATTCACATGAGAGAAGACCGGTTTCAGAATGACCGGAAAACAAGCTTTCACCCCGGGGTATTGGGCCATACGAAGTCATCAAGAAGATTAATGATAATGCCTATGAGATTGACCTCCGAGGTGAGTATAAAATCCATCCGGTTTTTAATGTTGCTGACCTAGTACCTTTGGATGCAGATGAATCATTTCTGAGGACAGAAACTTCACAAGGGGGAGATGATGATACAATCCCAAAGCCCAACCCTGAACCGGCTGCACCAAAGATCGTACCTCCGATTGTGCCAATCATCAGATCAAAGCCACTGACCAGGTCCGGAGCTAGAACACTCCAAGAAGGCTTCAACCATGCAATAGAAGGCCTCTTAATTGATCATGAGGTTGAAGACTTGGCTGCCCAGCTCAACCAAATGAGCCTTACAAAAGCTAAGGAAGACCGGCCCAACAAAGACAAGCAAATCTGGCCTTCAGAAGGAAATCAGCAAACCGGCCAGCCAAATCAACTCAGACAGTCCAAGGCATCTTCATGAGGCACATGCACTTTCCATATTCAGCATTACACGCCTAGACCCTTGATGGATGCATCCAGCCAACTTCAAGTCTACATTCAACACGCTTGCAACAGCCCTCAATCCGGCCAATTATTCAGCCCTGGTAAGCCTGAATAATTATTTGATTTGGAATGTGACTAACTTTGTTTCTTTGTTTGTCTCGAATTTTTCTTTGATTTTATTTCATTTCCAGATTCGTAGAAGTAAGGCAAAATGTTAGTCAAATCCTTTAATGTTAATAATTGTAATTTTTCCCAAGATCCCTAGAAGAGCACATCTGTATAGGCTACTATATAAGGCCCTCAGAGAAGACATGTATTTTTTAACCTAGTATCAATAAAAATCGAACTTTCTTCTCAAAAAACTTACACTTTCGTGCCTTAAAAAAATCCGGGGTATTTCTTTAGTCTTTTATCAAGTCTTCTCCACCAGACTTGTGGTGACACTTGCAATCCGTCTAACGCTCCATCTGATCATCCATCGTCCAGCCTGAGAGAGCCGCACAGCCAGCAGTCCGGATCCACCTTAATCACTTCACTCACTGCCACTTCCACCAGCAAAACCGCCGACTGAGGAGATGTGGCTAATTCAACTTTCGGCTGAGAGTTGGTAGGATACCTTTCCAGATCTAAACCATGCGCATTAATCGATGGTGGCAGATCGAATTGTTGTTGCTAGACTACGACACCAGATGGTGGAGAAGTAATCGCAGAGACTGAAGCTGACTTCTTCGCAAGCTGAGACACAGAGGGACCAGTGTTGGAACCACAAGAGAGAGAAGATTTTTTATCATTTGAAACAATGGCAGAGACCATATGGAATTTTGACATGACGGTAATAGGAGGGTCAGAATAACCCTGTTTTTTCTTATTTTTTTCCCATAAAAATGTATTCATCAGCACTTGTGAATTTATTATATAATTTATTTATATTGATTATATTTATATTGAATACTATTTTGATTTGAAATATTTATGTAGTTTACTTTATGTTAATTCATTTTAATTTAGGTGTACTAGTTTTTTGTTTAATTTACAACTGCTGTGAAATATGATTTAATATTTCTTTATTTCCTAATTAAACATGTATAATGAATTATAAATTAGTTAAATACATGTTTGAAATTAGCAATTCAAAATCATCGCTTTAATTATAACAATTTTTATACTTTCAAACAACTTTTTAAAAATAGATTCTTTTTTCATCCCGTTCCATTCAGTCTCATCTTGTTCTGTCCCAAATTTTAAATAGAACATAAATGGGACAAGTTTGTTTATTCAAAGGATTCTTTCATTAGATCTGGTTTAGTTGGTTTGGTTGGTTTAGATGAATGGTTGAGTTTTCTTTAGCTTGATGATATAAATACTTATACACATGTATTCCTGGGAGTGAGAAATCAATATAATGTTTTATATTTCACAAAAAAAAAACTGTTTATCTAATACTACACCAAAAACCTCCCAGCAACCATCTATTTACTTAAATGTAATATATTTTCTAAAGTTATATAACAATAATCTTTAATTAATGTTCTTATAGAAAACATATATTAGATAATTAATAATTTAATCATATATTTGAAAATTTCATGTAAATTACATAGAAATTAGGACGACAAAACATCATTTCATATTAAACAAAAATAGAGTTTAAAAATCTATGTGAAATGGTATGAATTTACCATTTCGGCTATTCATTAATTTCACTTATTGTTTCGAATCATTAGGGCTTATATTATACCCATGCAATTTCATAATTTTGGAGAAAACATATTTCCAAAAAGCTACCTACAAAGGCAAAATAATGAAAGTAGAGTCACATTGCATGACCACGTGCGTATGTAAATATATTAGGTAAAGGAAACCCTAGAATAATACTTTTCATCAAAGTGGTCTCATCAATGTAGTATATATATGGCTTTAAGCCGAAGCGGCAAGCTTGGCGAGAACACCCACAGCGATAGAGTTAATGTAAGTGCAAGGTTCCGTGTAAACGGAGGTCCACCGGAAATCTTGGAAATTATCTTGACGGTCGGGTCCTCCCAAGATGGCTCCGGTTAGCTCGTTAGCGTTAGGCTGGTTCTTGTTGTACCATTTCACAAAGCTCAATGGGCAGCTTAACGGCGCGTTGGCTTCAGCCATTGGCACTGAGGCTCCTCTGTGGTGAGCTTGCGTTGGAGGGTTTGGTCCGAAACCAACCATGTACGATCTTCCTTTTGGGTTATGTCCAAGTATGTAGTCAATCTGAAAAGCACATAGGGTATAAAGATTCAAGCCATTTTATTTTGTTGGAACTACAAGTCATTCCTTTGCATCTACGTTTGAATATATACTTCTAATAAATTAAAGATCACTTAAAAAGACGTTTGAACTTCCAATTCCCAAATAGAAGATGTTTTTTACTTGTGCAAGATTCAAACTAGGTGTATACCAGATGGCGGTCTTTCGTATGTTTAAAAAACTATGATTTTTTTTTCTTAATTATGGGGAAATAGACAAGAAATTAATAAAAGAGTAAAGAATTTTACTTGTTTTTTGGCGAAAGCCATGAGATGTGTTGAATCAAATTGTTTGCTTCCACAAGTGATCTTTTGGCTGTGTATCTGGAGAAGATCGGCGTAGGCCGAGAACAAGAAGGCTGTCGCGGTGACATATTGAGTGTTGGCTCCATCCCTCAAGTGTATCATACCACCTGTAATTAATAAGAAGATCAAATTGTGATCAAAATATAAATACTTTTTAAAATGTGTATGCTAATATATGGAGGCAGGACCTGGGGTAGTGAAGACTTGGTGGTACGGGCTACCAGGGATATTCGAACAGATGAAACTATCAGCTTGTTGTTTGTATAGATCAAGTCCTTTGGCGCCTTCAAAGATCAACTGCATTTACATAAATACATAAATTGGTTTCGACCAAAGAAAAGCTATATAGCTTTGGACATGTGTTACCTTGACAATAAGCATCTGCGCACCGGCGTATTTGAGATCCCAGCTAAACTCAGCGACGTAGCCACTTATGGCTTCAAATTTGACGTAGCTAAGGTAGATGTCGTTCCTCGTTGCCTTGTATAGCCATGTCGCTGCCCATAGCAACTCGTCCTTCACATTTATGTCAAAATTGATATCAATTACAATGTGAACAAAAACATTTAAAAGAAAAACGAACAAAAGAAAAGAATTGGTCTTCGGAATTGAAAATGCTTTACAAGTTAGAGTTAAGATTTACGTTGTAACCGGAACAAGAACAATAGAAAGGGCATTCTCCATCGTATGTACCCTTGTGGCTCTTGGCTAACTTGAAGAGCTGCATATTGAAATATTGATAAAATCTTTAATTCATTTCTTAATAAATACACTGTAGAAATTAGTAAGCAATTTTGTATATATTGATAAGCGTACCAATTTGGCTTTGTTGAGGAGCCGGCGAGAGTATTTGTGGTCAATGTGGCGGAAAACTATGGAGGAAGCGGCCAACGCAGCAGCAGTCTCAGCCGCGATTTCTGTACCAGGATCTTTATCATTTATCTGCAACACCGTCCTTGGTGTGTGCATGTTCTCTGGCCTCGCCCAACATTGGTGATCAGCGTGTGGATCACCAACCTATTTGATCATATACATATTAGACAACGATTTTTTATGAGGAAATGAGCACGTTCATCTTTCTTGCATGATGGAAAGTGATGAAAATGATGGATTTTTTGGATTGCAAATGTAAAAACAAGGTTTTGGATCTCTTAAAATCACACGTAGAAAGAAAATAGATTAGGCTAAAACTCAAAAATGTCTAAGAAATTTTAAAATACATATTTGGTTCGGACCTGAACATATAGGCGGTTCCTACGAGAAGCACATTTCAGGAAATAATCTGTGCCCCAACGAATAGCGGCACGAGCGTTTTCTAGCTCTCCAGCGGCATGGAGTTCTTTCTCATAGGAAATGGTCGACCAAGCCAAGGTTGTGATCGTGAACGCCATTGGAAGACCATACTTCACATTGTCTCCTGCGTCATAGTATCCTCCCGACAAATCCACCTATACACATATAATCATATTTTTAATTATTGCAAACTGTTATGTTGGGTATAAAATATAGCACAGAAACTTACATTTGCGAGTTTGCCATCATCAAGAGCAGAATCACCTCTCCACGGAACCCTATTGTTGGAGGGGAGTTTGCCTGATCTTTGAGCCTCCAAGAAGATTAGGGATTTGGTTAGGGCTTCTTTGTAATTTATGTTAGTACCATTCACACACACAATGCTTATGAGACCCAACAATATGGCCCTAATTACCACATTCCCTCTTCCTTTATCTCCATGATTACCCATAGTTTCGAAAGTTACTTGTGCAGAATCTTTTATATAAGAAATGATAACAGAAGGAAAAGGAAACTGAAACTTTTTTTTTCTCTTTTTATGAATTTCTATTTTTTTGTTTCAACAAAAAACGAAAAACAATTGCATGCTTTTCGTTTTTTCTTGTTTTTGTTTATTGTTTATTGTGTTTTTTTTGTCTGCTTCTTCTACCGTAGGTTTTATATACGTTTAAGATGGCGGGAATGATTAAGGGAACTTATAATAGAATTTTCTTGGAAAGTTAAGTATAGGGTTACTAATCTTGACTTAGGTATTCACATCCATTGGTCATTAGTTTTTGTCCTTTTTTGTTTTCGTTTTCTTTTCTAATTTTTATGATCCTAAAAAAAGACTTTGAATTGTTTTTTCTTTCGATTAATTTAGATCATACATTGCTCCTCTTCTTTTAAGACGTCTTTCGTTGGGTAAAATAATTAAAGAAAACGAAGAGGACATGATTAAACTTGAGATGGCCGTAGTTTAACCCAAATCATTGAACCCTTGTTTCTGATGAAGAAAATAAGATCTATTTGGATTTTTTTTAAATAATAAATTTGAAGCCTTTAAAAGTGGTATTATATATCAACTAAATTTCGATAAGCTTTATCAAAAAATTAATGGCAAAAGTATACCATTTCAAGATTTATAAAAAAAAAATAATGGTAAATTTTATCAAAGAAACAGATCACCTTAATTTCGATAAGCTTTTCAACATCCAATTTTTTTTGTTACCCACTTTAATACTTCAACTAATTATTTTTTCCATTTTAATACATTAAGTTTTTCATAACTGTACTTATTAAACACTCTCGTGTTCCAAAGAGAGTTTCACTTAATTTTTCATTTTCTACTAAAATAATAATATTTTAATCATGGTAATAATAATTTCAAAATTTTAAAAATAATATTCCAAAAATTGAACAGAGAATCTTATAAATTATAAAAGTTTATTAAAAATAACTGTTTCAATTTTGAATAAAAATAAATTATAATTTTAGTTTAATTCTCAGAAAATTATTTAAATTTTAACCTTTTACAAAAATTTAAGTTAAAAAATATCAAAATTCCAAAAGTTTTGTACAATTCTAAAATTTAATGTGTTTTATTACATTTAATAACAAATAAATTAAATTGGTAAGAATTTAAATGAAAATCTTTGTTTTGGTGAGAAGGCCTAAGTAACTGCCATTTTAATTTGATATATTTACCCATCTTATTTAATATAACGACATTTACAATAGTAGATTATCATCATCAAAAAGAATTTATTGTTTCACCTTTTATCTAATCATTTCTAAATTTTGTTCAGCAATGTGTAATACGAAAATTTACAGATAATACTATTAGAGCCGAATTTTTTTAGGTAGATTTAAAAATAATCAATAAATCAAATAAAGCAGATGAACAATGTCTAGATGAAAAATGTTTTTATATGGTAAACACATGAAAGTTTATCGTAACAAATAAACTTTTTAAAATTTTAACTAAAAAATTGAAATACCATCAATAAGGGCTAATTCGGAAAATATTATACATAAATGAATTTGTGTTCAATAATCTCTAGTATTTAGTATTTAGTATAACTAGGAGTTATTTTGGGCTACGCCCGGATTGTATAATTTCTTTTGTTTTAATTATTTGAGAATACATCGTTGTTAATTTTGAGTAATATATAATTTTTGATATACTCTTGTTTAACTACCATATTGATACCATATGTATTCTGGTTTAGTTCGATTAATATACTTTCAGTTGTTGGTTATTAGGTTTTATCCCAAAAACCATAAATATGTCTCAAATTTACTAAAACATAAAATATATTATTATTATTCTAAGTACTACATGCTTCAGTAACCCAATTTGATGTCTCAAATAAATAATATTTAGTATACATGAAATAAATTGTCGCTTGGTGATCAAATTTTAGAAAATATGATATTTTAGTTAAAGCCTAAAACTAAAATAAATCGAAATAGTTATTAACTTTAAACAATAAATATAAAAATTATAACAATATATAGGTCAATTTTATCACTTATATTATATAGTTTACAGATAATTATATCACTATATTTTAGATAAACAGTTTTTCTTTTCCTTTAGGATTTACTCAATTTATAACTATACATGTATTGTATAGAACAGTTTCTAAACAATATCATCTATTTGGTTTATGTGGTATTATTAAAACCAAACCATATTTTATTTTGGTTCGGTATAGATAATTTCTTTTCAGTTTTATCGGACTGAATAATTCTAATATAAACGTGAATGACATTTATTTTTAAAAAATTAAAAAACCTAAAGAAAAAATGATGAGACGATGATGCTTCTCACTCATCGGCTTTCTCCTAACGGACCGGAAAATCTCATGAAGGTTTGCTTGCATTTTTGTTTTCATAAATTATATTTGAAGCAGATATATGGATTACTTTGGAATCACTGTTCAAAATTTCTCACTTTTAATCAATTTCATTGCTGGTTCGTTAATGTCGTTGTGTTAGTGTTTAGTGAGTAAGAGATTTTGAACACTTAGAATAAATTATTGTGATAGTTCATATAGCGCTGAGCTAATTTGCGAGTAGTCTTGTTTCTGAGATGTAAGGTGATTGGATCATCGTGATCCTAGTGAAGTTTGACAAAACAAATCAGAGCTAGAGTAGATAAATTGATGCAGTAGAGAAATAATAGGTGTGGGTATGCTTTATTATCTCTAGTTGTTTTCAGTGAAGTTCACACTGAGTGGAAGCAGAGAAGACCGGTTGCTCTTTCTAAGCTCAGAACCGAGAAGAAGTTTATAATGCCCAACCGCTCCTCCCGGTGAGCCCACATGTCCTCTCAGTAGGCCCATTGGGCTCACCCCTATCTGACGGTCGGTGCATTAATCGAGAAATTCGAAAGTCATGATATACTATCCCTGCAATCACCACATGACCGTTCCCCGTGTTTGGGCCTCACTCACACGGTACCACGAATGACTTGCCGGTAGGTCACTCATCATTTGACTACTCCAGCTCAGGAACGCTTAACCTTGGAGTTTTTTCATGATGTGCGACCGAAAAGGTAAGTGCACTTTGGTGACAGATGTAGCCTCATATCATTGAGATATACCAGAAATCAGGATGTTACAAAGTTTCTCGGAGAACCGTTTGACTTAACTCTACAGATGAAGGGTGAAGATAGACTCATATCATTGTGAGGAGGATAGGGATGGCAAAAGGAGGAGGGCACAGTTCATTTTGAGATAGTGCATGGAGAATCTAGTGAACCTTAATCAGTTGTAAAATAAGTGATTCATTAGTCTTTGTAGCGTAGTTCTTCAAATTGATTCATAGAAGATTGTGATTTGTAACATTTTTCTCTTCACAGGATTATGTTATGATTAAAATTTCATGAATGACATTTCAATTTATGTTTTAGAAAGCTTTTTATACGTTTCAGAAAGGCCTTCTCGAATTTAGATTTGTTCATTCAAATTAGATTATTTTCACTTTGTTTATTTGGATTTAGTCTTATACCTACATCATCCAATTATTTCAAGATAAGTTTCTTTTGGATAATATGTACCAACTTTTTGAAATGTGTTAACTCTTCAAAATGTAACCATGTAACTTTTTGAAATGTGTTAACTCTTCAAAATGTAACTTTTTAGAAGTGAGAATGTCTAACGCTTTTTATTATACTATTTTGGTAAGGTATTCTGTTATATTAAACCCATTATAAGGCCGTTTATAATCTATATGTCGCTTCATACGTTAAACGGTCGTATTTGGCCAATTTATTATCAATCCAAGGTATTTTTGGGGAAAATCTTCCTGACTTATATGAAAAGCTTCCCTAAAACATATTCAAAAGTAAAAAAGTGCAAAAAACAGCTATTTATTAATGCATTTGTTTTCTAAAGTAAACACATTAAATACCCGTTTATGATCTATCTTAAGATTTACACGTTAATAATCCATTTTTGACCCATTCAACCAATTTACATTTGGAAAAGCCTTCTGAAACTATATGAAAAAATTCCCTAAACATACAAATTTATAATGAAGTTGTGGTTTTGTTGGCTAAGTTCTTGTAATGTAATTGTATAATATTGAAATAATTTGGAATTAAATTAACACGGTCTGGTTGCTCGTAATTGTGTTGAAATGTAAAATTCAAATACCAAAATCCATTGTATGATTCACATAAAAAATATCTAAATGAAAGGATTCCTTAAAAAACAAGAAATAAAAAAATAAACTTCTTCATATGTCCGTTTTGCAAGTATTCTTGTTATGTCCTCCTGTGCCGCATTTGCTGCATTTGTGTGATTGTGATTTGGAACCTGGGACACCAAACTCACCAACTGATCTTTTCCTTTTTGTATGAGGTCTTCCACTGCTTCTTCTAGTAGCTGGCGGAGGACATGAGTATTCGATCACAGTTTTAGGGAAATAACAGGTTGTTCAAATCCCCACATGGGTGTGGTGGAAAAGAATCATCCATTTTTGCACCTGAAATCGAGAAAACAATTATCAGTGAGATTCTTTAAATTTTTAGGAAGGTGTCTAAAATGTTCATGAAGACCTTCCCAAATACATAGTAGCATACAAAAGTTTGATTTTTAATATGACACAACAAGTTAGACTGTTGCAACATGGTCCTAAATAAACAAAAGTGAGACCAATAATCAATAACGCAAACTGTTGTAATGTTTTCAGGAAGATATCTAATATTTTCAAGGAATATATCTAAATTTTTCAGGAAGGTGTCGAAATGTTTCAAGAAGGCCTTCCCAAATACAGAGTGACAAACGAAATTTTGATTTTTAAGATGACACAACAAGTTACACAACAAAAGTAACTCATATAATCAATATTTTTTGCAAAATGTTGTAATGTTTTCAGGAAGGTATCTACTATTTTCAGGAAGGTATCTAAATTTTTCAGGAAGGTATCTAAATATTTCAGGAAGGCCTTCCCAAATACAGAGTATCATACGAAAGTTCGATTTTCGAGATGACACAACAAGTTGCACAACACAAGAAACTCATATAATCACTATTTTTTTTGCAAATTGTTGTAATGTTTTCAGGAAGATAGCTAATATTTTCAGGAAGGTATCTAAACTTTTCAAGAATGTATCTAAACGTTTCAGGAAGGCCTTCCCAAATTCAAACTAGCATATAAAGTTAGATTTTTTGAGATGACACAACAAATTAACCTGTTATAACAGGGTCCTAAATAAATAAAAGTGAATCATATAATCATTTTTGAAAACTATTGTAATGTTATCAGGAATGTATCTAATATTTAAGATTTCATGTAAAAACCAACAAACAACCGTAACGAGTTTGTCCGGCTTTCACAAATCAAAAATTATGGCAGACAACCGAACAATAAAGAAAGGTAAAGACTTTCAGCATATCCAACTACCAATGACTGCGTTAAGCAGCGGCATGTTCCACATTCGAGTTGTGGGGTCAATTAAATTATTGACAGTGAAACCACGAGGGTAGATGTTATATTTGCAGGTTGCTAATCTCGGGCGAGAGGCCGGAATCCACGGGTCATTCCAAATTGAAATGGAAGTCCCTGATTCCACCCTTTTGATTAGTCATTTTCTAACCAGAGATTTAGTCGAAACAATACTTCTCCATCCGTATGACGGAGAGTGTGTTTTAATTGGATCTAATGGATCCGTATTATGAAAGTATCGTCCTTTAAAAACCTTAGCAAAAAGTGAGTCTGGTTTGTCAATTAAACGCCATAATTGTTTTGCCAGAATAGTGGTGTTAAAATCCTCCACTGCCCGAAATCCGAGTCCACCATTATTTTTGTCCTTACACATTTTATCCCATGACATCCAATGCAACCCTTTTTTATTACCGTTTGTACTCCACCAAAAATGAGCAATCACACTTGTCAATCTTTTAGTTACTGTTTTAGGTAAGCGAAAACACGACATGACATGTGTCGGTAGTGCTGTCAAAACAGACTTTATTAAAACTTCCTTTCTTCCTTTTGTTAAAAACCGCACCGTCCAATCATTAACTCTATTATGAAGCCGTTCTTGAAGAAAACTGAAAATTTAGGTTTTTGCGCCACTTAAACTTTCTGGGATTCCATGATCTCATACCACCTATATTGGTAATACATAAAACCTGTTTAAGTTCTTCCCGAACAGAATGAGATCAATACCTAAGAAGCATTTCTTTGTATCCAAGAGAACATTTTCTACTGCTTTCATGTAAAACGATATACAATTGTAATTACAACAAGCATGACCTTTATATACTTAATAAGGAATCAAGACATACAGTTAATTGCTAGTAAATCTTTTTAGTTTCAACTCTTCATGACTTTTAAGCTTAACTTGATGAAGACTTTGTAAGCTTAACTGGACATTATTCGCCTCCTTCATAGACCAATACATTTTTGAATTGATATGGTAGTTTTTGCATACAGAAACAAATTTTCAGAGATGCTAACAAAGTGATGGATATAGAAGTACATTTAGAAAGAAAGTGTTACAACATATACCTTGTCTGTATAAAAAACTGAACCCTCTGACACAAGGATGAAACGTCGGAAACATGACGATGTAACACAGCATTACGTGAAGGCATTATTTACCAGCTTGGTCACTTCCAAATACACTTTCCACACGGTGTAATGGACAAAAGATTATCTTGCTTTGTCGAGTTTCTTTTAGTAACAGGGCATCACAGTCACATGGTACATCTCCTTCAGCCTAAGTTCATGAAATGGTCACCGTAATTTGACATAGTAGGAAAGCGACAAAATGATAACAAAAGTTTCAAGAGTACCTGAGTCCCAAAGATCATAACATTGAAATAGGGCATATTATCCTCTCATGAAGGCGCACTTATCCGAGGAGCTGCAAAGGGAACCAAATTATATTTAATTTCTGGAATAAAAAATTAAAGCTCGATTTCAAAATCCATAATAGCAGTTATATCAAAATCAACTTGTTGCAGCTAAAATCTACTGTGAAAGTGATGAAAGATTATATCGATGAGCTCACCCGGTTCACTTAGCAGACGTTGATTTCTTAAAAATATGTTAGATCATAGGTTGCAGAAAAGTGAAAAGGATAAATATCAAACAAACAATCTGAAAGTATGAGCTACAAAAGAGGTGCTCGCTTGTTCGGATTTCAGATTAAAAACCACCAAAAAAGTAACTAATAGAGAAATTGAGATCAGTGGATTTTTCAAAGGATCAGGAAACACACACTTGGATGATATCGTGTGCTATCCGAATCGGTTGATCTCTCAAAGAATTTAAGGTTTTTTCAAGAACTAATGAGTTGAAGGAGATGAAGCATCACGACTATTCACTTTTAGAGTCGAAAAGGACGATTGAAATTTTTTTTCTATCGTGGTAAAGAAGATCAAAATCTTGCCTTGTTTTTTTAAAGAGAGGAAGAATACACCTTTCCAATCTCAAAAAATAAGAGATGACGAGGCAGGTATGGAGAAATCTGAAAAAAGAAATGATGTGGACACTCTTGAGCTTCAAACAGCTTCTTTTATTAATATAGATAGATGTGGTATGGAAAAAAAAGAATGATCACTTGGATTTTGAGTTCCGGTAATAGAAATTCGACAATGGATAATGTAAGGGAGAATGATTTGCATCCTGGGCAGTGGCGGAACCAGGATTTTTTTGTACTGGGGTCAGAAAATATTAAAAATAAAATTTATAAATTATCGAAAAAATTACAAATGCACACTACGATCACGCATAGCTTAAAATCTTTTTATCACGGTTTCATTTGTTATATCTACAAATATCTTTTTTCGATAAAACAAATAAGACAATCGCTTAAAAACTGATCTCCGACGTGATTTTGTAACACTGTCTTGACAATCTTCATTCCTGAAAAACATCTCTCAACAGTTGCGGTAGCCACAGGCAAAGTCAAAGGTAACTTCAAAAGTCTATAAACCAAAGGATGAGAAAGATGTTTTCTGGTTTCTACCATCACTCGCAATAGGTCTCCAAGATTTTTCAAATCACCAAACATGTCATCCTCTCGTAGATTATCAATATAAATCTCAAGTTGCCGCTCAAGAGATTTGCATTCTACGAAACTAAAATCATCAGGATAAAATCTAGCCAATCTCAACAACTTTTCTTTATCAAACTCACGGAACGAGTCAACATGACTTAAAGCCGATAAGCAAACGAGTAATTCAGAGTTTACCTCGTTAAATCGATCGTTAAACTCTTGAAGCTGCATATCCAACACAGTATAAAAACAATCGATTTGGTAGTGCTGCAAGTTGGTAATGTTGGTTTTTTTGCGTGGCTTCTTCGGATCGATGAATTCGTCCTCCATATTGAGAAGTTCATTTTCTTGTTTCTCACAAAAAGATGAATTTTCTTTCATCAAAGAATCCCATCCATCATCTCTGAACTTCTGTAGTTGCCTCTTCGTTGATTCCACTAATGATACAGCATTTAAGATGTCTTGATTTTTTCTTTGTAGTGCCATTGACAAATTCTCTGTGAGTCCTAAAAGATGCATCATCAAGTGTAGGTAGAATACAAAATCAAAAGTGTGGATATACTTGCTTAGACCATTTGCTTGACATCTTTGAGTATTGTCAGTACCTTCATCCTCGACAAACTCAAGTACCTTAGTCACTGAAGAAAACATCTCAGCTAACCGTAACACTGTTTTATAATGAGAACCCCAACCTGTAGTTCCTGGCCGTGGAAGTGAAAACTCTTGATTAAGCCCTTTTCCAGTCTTGATTTCACCACTCTCTACTCCCTTTTCAATTGTATCCGCTAAACTTTTACCATCTTATCTTTTCTTTTCCAAGAAACTGCAACCACATTCACTAACAAAGAAATCTTATCAAAGAAATCTACAAGCTCAACATGTTTTGTTTGCAATTGCAACAATAACCAACTGAAGCAGATGAGCAAAACAGTGTACATAGTATGCAGAACTACTTTCTCTCGAAATCAATGCTCTCAACCCATTCAGTTCACCTCTCATATTTCCTGCTCCATCATATCCCTGTTCCCTCACCTTCTTTACTCAAAATATATTTAGCAAGTAATGAATCAATTCTAGATTTCAGAGATAAAGAACATGTATCCTTAACAAGTATAAAACCAACAAATCTCTCTTTCACTACACCTTGTTTATCAACAAAACTAAAAAACTATAGCCATCTGCTCTTTCTTAGAACAGTCTGCATATTCATCCACCAACATAGCAAACACATCATCATCCATCTCGTGAACTATGGAGTTAACTACTTCTTCCGAAAAGCAATTAACAATGTCTTTCTGAATTGGGTGAGACACCATTTGGCAATTTCCAGGAGCATTCTTCAGCACAACTTTGTTCGCAGCTTCATTTTGTTCAGCGGTATACTTCACTAATTCCAAAAATTACCTTTGTTGCTAGAATCCATTGTCTCTTCATGTCCAAGAAATGATAATCCTTGTCTCAATAAGTACCTAGAAGCATCTATTAAAGCATTTAATCGAATACGATACTCATTTTTCACGACATCAGTTTGCTTGTGCATAGCATGTTTGATTGACTGACCTTGTCTCATCAAATCCTCACACTTCTTCTTGGCTATGTTATGAAAGCTATTTATTGTTGCACCTACATGACCAGACACCCTCTCAGACTTATTCCAGCAATCAAATCCCTCTGTGACAAATCCAATACTACCACTCTTTTTTCCGTTGAACAAATAACAACACAAGCAATATGCTTTTTCTCTCTTCACACTGTATTCCAACCAATCTCCATACTGATCAAACCAGCAAGGATTAAACCGAAGTGGTGTATTTCCTATCAGTCGTTGTTTAAAAACATGATCACGAGGTTGACAAGGTCCTCTAGTTAAATAATTTCGTCGTACCTCATCTCTTTGATTAGGATGGTATTCTAGTATTGCTTTTCTTTCACCAGGATCATACGGCAGATCATCTAGACCAATATCTTCTGTTGATGGAGATTTTCTTTTCAGAAATCGATCCATTAGTTATCTGAAAAAAAAATAGTATACTTTTAGATACAAAACTAAAAGTTTAGATCATAAACATAAACCCTAAATTTTGTTTTTCTGGGAATTAGAATTAATGAATCATAAGGCATAACTATCTCAAGTTTAATAGTAACATAAATTTAAAACTAATCAAATAACTTCTCCTGTGGATAGCAGCAGCACAGGAAAAGAGACGACAGGAAAAAAAAAATTGATGACCTCTTTTTTTTTTGCTTTAGGTTTTTTTTTGTTTAATTAAAATTGGGCTGAAAGAAATTATATTAATATGCTTTTAATAGTAAATTTGAGCTTTAGTTGGAACTCAAGTTTCAATTTTTTGAAGTATCTAAGTCCATAATGTTTTGGGTTTAATTTTGTGGGGTCAGAAAAAAAATTTTGGTGGGG
>KE155574.1:14073-34260 GCA_000411075.1 Sisymbrium irio | reverse complement strand
ACCAAGGCGGTGTCGAACGACACCCCACCATTGAATTTTCTTTGACTTCAGTTTCTATGTATCTTCTCGAGATCTAACCCCAAAAAGCTCCAGAATTCTCCAAAACTTCGAAATATGCTTCAAATGTACCTAAACATGAAAAAGACTTGACAAGACTCCAAAAACACTAAAAAGACTCTAAAAACATAATTTATATCATGGCTAAAATCAGTAAAAACCAGAATATATAATCAAGCCATTGTAGTTTATAGGGTCTCAGATGTTTGGTAGTCTCCAAACCTAGCTTAGACACGATATACTTGCTGGTCACGTTAGTACAAGAACCTCCATCAATAACTAAGTTACCTAACTTAGTCTTGATTGTGCAGTGCGTGTGAAACAAGTTCTCTCTTTGGGCAGTTTCCTCTGGGTTAAGCATGACACTAAGGACTCGCCTGGTCACCAACATCTCTCCAGTGTCAGCATACTCGGCTTCCTCTTCTTGGTCGCTCTGCTCAGGGTCTGGTTCATCTTGCGACTCGTAGTCTCCATCGGCAGTGATTGTCATCACTCGTTGGTTCGGGTATTCTTTAGCCATATGTCCCCTGCCTTGACATCTAAAACGCATTATGTCTCGAGTTCTATTGACAGTGTTGGGGTACTTACCTTGCTCAGCACAGTTTGGTTTAGGTTGCTCCGGGAATTTTGCCTTTGAATCGTGAATTGATCTCCACGGCCTTCCCTTTGTCTACTGGTTTACTGCTCGAGGCCCGGGATTGTGGATTCCTTCCTCGGCCAGTGGTTGCATTCTTGCGCTTGATCTGCTGATCTATCTGGACGGCAAAGTGAAGAAAGTTGTGGAGGTTTTGGTATTTAGACCTCTCCACCTTTCTGGATATCCGCTCTTGGAGTCCATCTACGAACTGGCCATAAAGACCTCCTCATAATCTTCTAACTCCAGCGAGTTCATGAGTTTTTCAAATTCTTCAAAATACTCGTCCACGGTCCTGCTTCCCTGTGACAACTTACGGAAACATTTCTGTAAGTCTCTATGGTAATATTCAGACATGTACCTCGACCTTAGAAGGAATTTCATTTTTTTTTCTACGTCAGGAGCACGTGATCCAGGTTTGAGTGTCACCTTTTTCTGGGTCTTAAACGTTTTTTTCTGTAGAATTCAGTATCCTCCCACTTCTCATCTCAACTGCATCAACATATCCATTCCTAGGATTCAGCTCTGCCTTCCAAGGAAGAGTTCCCGGTGGTCTCTTTATTGCCTCAGCTGTTTCAACAATCTGAATTTCAAGCTTCTTCACATGAGTGCAAACAACTTCAAACTTACTGTTAAGATCATGGTCATGCTGTCCACCTTCACATTGATCTCATTAGCAGATTTCTCCTGGTTGAGCAAGAGTAACTGCATAAGAGACTCGAGCCTGTCTTGAGAGTTAGTTGCCTGCTCTTGAGAGCTCTGACTCTACACATATTCTCCATTCACATAGTTCACATCAGCATGTTTCTCACCTCTTTTGTTCTCACAAAGTTACAGACTTCTCTGATTTCTCATTAACAACAGATTCACTTTTTATGTCAGCTCATCAATCTTCTGCGATTCAACACTGCTAACATACGTAGACTGATCATACTCATGAGATTTGTAGTTAGAACTTTCAGCCAAGTTCTCTATCAACTGATATGCTCCTACCCTGGTCTTGGTCATAAAGTTCCCATTGATGACTGCATTCAAGGCATTCTAATTATCTCACATAACACCATCATAAAAGATGCCCATAATCTTCTCATCAGTGAACCCATGATGAGGATGTACCTTTTCGAAGGCTCACAAAAAGCTTCTCCAAGCTGTTGTTGGAACGACGAGATTTTATTCCATAGATATGTGCTTTTGGACTTCGTGTAGAAGTGATTCAAGAACGTTGATATACACTGCTCCCATGTAGTTAAAGAGCCAGGAGGAAGTGACTTAAGCCACCTCAATTCTCTACCAGCTAAAGAGAATGAGAAGAGTTGGCATCTGAAAAAAACAGTAGGCACTCCATTAGAATTGGTGGTACTGAAAATCTCTTTGAAATTCTCAATGTGGTCCATTGGGTTTTCTGCAGTCAAACCCTGAAACAAAAACTGCTTCACCAATGCAATCAGTTGAGGCTTGATTTCGAAATCTTTCCCTTTAATGGCTGGTAGATATATACCAGTTCTATTATGGTGAGATGCATGAGGCGTTCGTATATCCCCAATGGCGCGAGGTGGCTGTTGTGGTTGCTGCTGTTGAAACTACTTCATTTGCTGACGAAGCTGCTGCAGGTCAGTAACTAAGTTCTCATTGTCTCTTTCACTCATGTTGGTGTTATTAAGCCTTTTTTGTCTGTTTGCTCGTTCTACCCTTTCTACCACTTGATTCACCTTAAAGACACAAAATAGAAGAAAAGAAGAACAAGTTAGTAAACTATAGATTAAATTTCAATCCGAGAATCAAAGGTAATGAATTGGTCCCCAACAACGGCGCCAAAAACTTGATACACTGGATTAAGATCCTAGTTTCTACTGCAAGTGCACAACATATGATTGTAATATAAATTATTCGAATTCCAGAGGACTAGTGTTACACTGAATCTATGAGGATTAAAATTAAACTAAGACAAGATATGAGTTTTTTTATTGTCATGATACACAGTACAAGATGAATGGAAATCCATGAATGAAATAGCAAATAAAACAAAGAGAGTTCAGAATTCTTCTCAAAGTGTTGAAGAGATTTCTTCATCCTAAATCAAACAAGTTACAAAAGCTCTCTAGAGAACTGTGTGTCTATAGAAGATAGAAAAGAACGATCATAAAAGTTGGAGAAGGCAGCTCTTTTTTATTGGTCTTTTTTTTGTCCAAATTAGGTAAATGTGTATTTTCTTTTTTTCTGTCCGTCAGGTTAGAGTAGGTGAACCAGAGTAGGTAAAATCGGGAGCAGTTCCTCCCGCATACAATTTGGGCTCTTTTGCTCAGTTTCGTCTTATTTTTGCTCCAAAGGTTTCAGCAACTCCAAACCTTATCTAAAGCCTGAAATTAACTCAAAAGACTCCAAATAGATTAGATAATAAAAGTTAGGATGAGTCAAAATCACAACATATCAATTATGCGGATAAGAACCTTATCGATGTTTTGATTTCCTCGAATATGAGTGATTGGTTTTTATCTTGTTTTTATGGAGACCCTGTTGAAAAATATATACACATTTTGTGGGAGTGTATTACTTGTTTAATTATTACTCATCATCAGCCTTGGTGTTTAATTGGTGACTTTAATGTTATTCTCCATAATGGAGAAAAGTTTGGTGGTTCTTCTTTGAGTAACACCTTGTTTCAGCCGTTTGTGGATATGATTACTTCCAAGATCGGGTTGTTTCTTCACTTTGGCTGGCATGCATCATTCTCATTGGATTCAAAGTCGTTTCGATCTTTTTTTGCCAATAAAGCATGGCTTGCTCTGTTTCATCGTGCTACTCAAACCTTCTTGGAGAAAAGGGGTTCTGATCATCGCCTGGTGCTTGTAGTCTCTGATCCCATTTCATCTTCTCATCTTGGGCGGTTTCGTTTTGATAAGAAATCTCTCTTACATTCATCCATCAGTGATACCGTTACTTCGGCATGGAACTCTGCACATCATCAGTCTCAGTCTTCAGTTGCCTTCTCTTTGAAGCGCTGTCGTAAATCAATGTGATAATTGAAACGTTATCAAAATTTAAACTTTAGAGCTTCCATTATACATCTGCAACGTCAACTAGAAGTTGAGGAATCAACCTCTTTACCTCGTTTTTACAGAATCTATGAACTTAAACAACTTCTTTTGGAAACTTACAAGATAGAGGAACTGCATTGGTATCAAAGATGTTAGGGATCAATGGCTTTGCTGAGGTGACAAGAATACAATTTTTTACCATGCTTTGGTTAAAGTCGACAGAGCAAGGAATCACATTCCTTCCCTTTAGGATGTCGTGGTCAAGAAGCAACTTCTGAATTAGAGAAAGGAAAGATTGTTGTCTAAGTATTTTGATTCCATCTTTGAATCTTCCTCTTCTGCATCTCCTGGTTTTGATTTCTCAGACTTCCCGAGAAAAGTAACTGATGAAATGAACTAAGCTTTGATCAAGCCAGTCTCTAATGAAGAAATTAAAAATGTTGTTTTTTCTATCAAAGGTTCTAATGCACCTGGTGCTGATAGTATTTCAGCCCACCTTTTTCAGCATTTTTTTTCTCTTGTTGGACTTCAAATTTCATCTGAAATTCATCGGTTCTTCATCACTGGAGATCTTCCCTCTGAATGGAATTTCACTCAGATTTGTTTGCTTCCAAAGATCACGAATCCCAATCTCATGACACACCTTCGTCCAATCAGTTTATGTTCAGTGCTATACAAGGCTGTTTCTAAAACCTTGATGAGACGTCTTCAACCTTTCATAGATCTTCTGATTTCTCCAGCTCAGTCGGCTTTTGTTTCTGATCGGGTCATCATGGACAACATACTCATTGCTCATGAATTGGTTAATAGTCTGAAAACTCATTGTTATATTTCAAAATCTATCCTGATTGTTAAATCAGACATGTCTAGGGCCTTTGATCGGGTTGAGTGGAATTATTTAGAAGATCTACTCCATGCTTTTGGCTTTCATCCTCTTTGGAAATCCTGGATTATGACTTGCATCTCATCAGTATCTTATTCGGTGCTTCTGAATGGACAATCCCATGGACTTATTTACCCACAGTGATACAATCTCGTGAAGGATTTTGCATTTGATTTACGGTTGGAATGCAAGATAAGGAACCGTTGAGGCTACTAACACTCGAGATTCAAGGGTAGATCGAATCAGACCGTCAAAGGATGTGAAAGTCCTATGGTATTCTGAAACCTTTTATGTCCTTGGATGTGACACACCAAGACGATAGATCAGGGGCGTTATATGGATGTGACACACCAAACAACAAGAATGTTCAAGCAGAACAAAAGAGAGAAACTAGTTTCAAAGATTTTCAAACTGAAAAAAATGATCAAAGATTATTCAAATGAAATAGTACAATTGGATGTAAATAGAACTAGTTTGCATGCAAGCAGTTAAGATAAATACTTAGGAAATAACATGCATTAAAATAATAAATTGCATGAGAAGTGATTAATACGATTTTGGGACTTAAAATTCAGCCAACATAAATGCTGGGCGTTAGGGTAATTTTCGGCAGTCCAGAAAAGCGTCCAGGTTCATCCTAAGGGTCGATTTAGGAAGGTCTTCTTGAATATGACAAGTAGCTTCCTGAATCAGGCATTGGTGAAAGGCTTCCAGAATTAGAACAAATGTTTCCGGAAAACATCTTTTAGTAATGCTTTCCCGAATACACCTCATATCTTCTTTGTTGCTTTCCATGACTGTATCACTCAGCGTGGAATTCGCCAAGGAGATCCTCTCTCTGCGCTCCTCTTTTTGTTATGTTTAGAGAGTCTTTCTTTCCTGATTCATAAGACGGTCCATAACTCGAAACTCACCGGTATTCAATTCTCTGATAATGATCCAATCAACTTCCATCTATTATTTGCAGATGATATCCTCTTTATATGTAAAGAGGAAACTGATCAATGTCTCAAGCTTCAGGGAATCATTGACTATTATTTTCAAGCTTCGGGTCAATGTGTTAATCTTGCCAAATCATACATTACTTTTGGCTCCTTAAATCTCTGATTCCACTTAGGTTTATATCCAAGACCTATTTTACATTCATCAAGAAAGAGGCTCTGGTTCTTACCGTGGTCTTCCAAAATGTTTTAGCAATCCAAACTCAGAGCTGCTTTCTTATATCTCTGATAATCTGAAATCGCGCTTCTCTGGATGGCTTGCTCGTTCTATTTCTATGGGAGGTAAAGAAGTTATGTTTAAAGTCATTGCTATGGCTATCCCCATCCATGCCATGTCATGTTTCAAGCTCCCAAAACTAACTTGCAAAGCTTTAACATCAGCAATGTCTCAATTTTGGTGGAGTTCAAATGGTAATCCCAAAAGAATTTATTGGATTAAATGGAAAATTATGTGCTTATCAAAAGACCAGGGAGGTTTTGGTTTCAGAGATTAGGAATCCTTTAATCAAGCGCTGCTTGCAAAGCAAGCTTGGAGTATTCTTCAACACCCTACATCTTTATTTGATATGCTCTTAAAAAGTATATATTTTCCAGATAAGGATTTTCTTGAGTCTTCTCTAGGTGCTAGGCCTTCTTATGCTTGAAGAAGTATTCTCTTTGGTCGATATCTTTTGTGCAAGGGTTTAGCCCTGGTTATTGGTAATGGTTGCTCTAAATTACTATGGTCTGACCCTTGGCTGTGGGATGGAATTAGATGGTGATCTCCACTGATGAAGCATTGTATTGTCAATATTGATAACCGTGATGTTAGTATCATTGATACTCATCGACGTGATTGGAATCGCAATCTTCTGCAAGATTTATTTTACCAGGATGATGTTCAAATCATTAGTTAAATCAAGCCTCTTATGGATCGTGCTAAATATTGGATATGACAGCATACTCATAATGGTATCTTTTCTGTAAAATCAGCTTATAACATTGCCTCTAAAGCCTCTTTAGCCTCTTCCTTCCAGAAAGCTAATCAGTCCCTCTCTCTTGACCCTCGAAAATTGAAAATTTGGGATCTTAAAACTTCACCCAAAATCAAGTCCTTTCTCTGGAGATCTCTCTGTAATGCCATTCCGGTTGCTGATAAGTTATCTTCCAGAGGTGTTTCTTGTGATTCTTGTTGCCAGAAATGTGGTCAATATGGTGAGTCAGTCAACTATGTCCTGTTTGTTTGTCCTTTAGCTCGTCAGATTTGGGCTCTCACCAACTTTCCTTCTCTGCAACGAGGTTTTCATGAGACTTCCATTTACGTTAACTTCAGTTATCTCCTTCGTTCATACAAGAATCCGACCATCCCATTTGATATTCGACGTATTTTTCCTTGGATTATTTGGATTTTATGGAAAAATCGTATCAAAATGGTCTATGAAAGCAAATTGTTTGATCCTCAATCGACGGTGAAAAAGGTTGAAAAAGATCTTTGGTGATGCTGCTCAGTGGTTTGCAGCTCAACGTTTAAATTTATCTTTGGACAACAGAATTAATGGAGCTTCTTGTTCTGAACAGACCCGCAGTGTCACTAATTGTTTAAGTCCAGATAATGATTGGATCAAATGCAACGTGGATTTCTCTTGGTCCTGAAAAAGCCGTTAAGGTGGTACTTCTTGGGTTCTGCGTGAATCGAGTGGCTTTATATTCCTTCACTGCAGAAGAGCGTTTAGTAATCTAAAATCATTGGAAGGTCTGTTTTGAACCTTCCTTAGCCAACAGAGGTGCTTCACTCATCGATTTGAGTGTGAGTCATGATGGCCGGTTCCAATGTTATGTTGCTTCTGGTTCTCCTTCATGGCTTTGTTCTCTGTTCCCTTGAGCGAACGTCCTCTGTTGTTTAGTTGGTTTACTTTGGTTATTTTGTTTTCTCTCCCTGTTTTGTACTTGGCGATATGTTTGGTCTTTTGGCCATTCATTTTTTAATCCAATATTCGTTCAAAAAATGGATTATAGGAAGTGATCAATGATTGCAATATGAAATAGAAAATGATAAACAATTGCAAAACAATATCAAACGGAAATGAAAGGAAAAAATAAAAGCGAGATGATTATAAAATGTTTATAAAAAACCGAAAACGCAGAGGTAAAATTTATATTTTTCCTTAACTCAAATAAATCGTCTGTTATTTGATGGTTCTTACGATTTTTGAATTTTAAGATACAACGCACTGGAAACCGTATCACAAACACTCAAAACTGGAATCTACAAACTTAGAAAATACTACGCTATATTCTCGAGACTTACTTTTACCAAAGAGATATTGCTGGGAATTTTTGTGTATAATGAAAACTCAGTGAAAAATGAGGAAGACGAAGGCTCTTTTTTATAGCCAAGAGTATTCCCAAAAATCAGATGAGACTCGCTCAGATTGATTGACTGGTGGAGTAAAGTGGGCGAAAAATCTGGAACGAATATTCCTTAACGGAAATATTTAAACAGATTTTTTTTTTTAAAAATGCTTGTTTTAATCAAAATTATTTATCTGAATTTGGCCCAAAAAGTTAGTAAATGAGCCGGAGGCCTTCTATGAAGAGCCAAGAGCCACACGCCATGCGCCCACACCTAAATCCATGCCCCAAGCTGTAGATTTAGATATCGAAAGTACTTAATTTCATAGAATGGCAATGCCAACATATTTATACAACAAGAGAGGCGGCTCTTTGGCCTTATCAACGACAACCACTTCTTTAACAATAGGAGTGTCAAATATATCTCTAACACTTATCACAATCTCTTGATCATTATCTTGAGGAGAGAATATCCATGCCAATACTCCCCCTCAAGTTGGAGAGTGTAACTTTACAATACCCAACTTGGATACTAGATTTGAAATGGAACCCGACCTAGTGCCTTAGTTAACAGATCAGCAATCTGAGAATCAGTGCGAATGAGGTGAGTAACGGTAGTGCCATCCTTTACTGCATCACGTACCGCATGACAATCTGACTCAATATGCTTGGTACGTTCATGGAAAACCGGATTCGCTGCAATGTGTATGGCGGCTTTGCTGTCGCAGAAAAAACGTGTAAGAAGCTTCTGTTTGGCTCCAAGATCTTTCAACAGGCGACAAACCCATTTGATTTCACGAACTAGCAGCAGCCATGGACCTGTATTCAGCTTCAGCTGAGGAATGAGAGACTGTCTTTTGTTTCTTTGTTTTCCATAAGATAGGAGAACCACCAAGCATAACGACAAATGCACTCAAGGAGCATCGAGACAAGGGGCAAGCTCCCCAATCTGCGTCACAATAAATTTTTAGTGTAGTGTCTGCATCGGACTTGAGAAGAATTCCCTGTCCTGGCGTTCCTTTTAATAAGCGAACAATGCGGAGCACAGCTTCCCAGTGAGCAACACGAGGAGCTTTCATGAACTGAGCAAGAATGTGGACTGAGTAGCAAAGATCAGGGCGAGTGTTAAGAAGATAGATAAGCCGCCCCATGAGTCGTCTGTACTTCTTAGGATCTTTGAGGAAAGGTATATCTGATTCAGCCAACTTATGATTCTGCTCCAACGGTGTCAATGCAGGCTTAGAACCAAGATTCCATGTATCAGCGATGATGTCCAGACTGTACTTTCTTTGTGAAAGGAAGAAGCCCTCAGATCCTTTACTGACTTCAATGCCAGGAAAATATTTTATTTTTCCTAGATCTTTCATGGCAAAACATTTGCTTAGATATTCCTTGAAACACTTAATCATGTGCGAATTTCTCCCACAAATAAGCAAATCGTCAACATAAAAAAGTACTCGCAATTCAACACTGTTGCATGAAAGAAAAAACAAAGAGTGATCTTCACGTGATTGGATGAAGCCAAACCTAAGCAATGCGTCTGAGATTTTCTTAAACCAGCAAGATGGAGCTTGTTTCAAGCCATAAAGTGATTTGCGAAGACAACATACTTTGTTGGGGTGAGTGTGTTGAAATCCAGGAGGCAATTTCATTTAGACCTCCTCTTCCAGATCACCATGAAGAAAAGTGTTATGGATGTCCATCTGATACACTTCCCATTTATTGACCGCAGCTAGCCGTAGGAGAGATCAAACTGTGGTCATTTTGACAACAGGAGCAAAAGTTTCGTTGTAGTCTTCCCCTTCTACTTGACTTTTTCAATTGACGACGAGGCGAGATTTATGACGCTCAATCGTTCCAGTGGCGTTATATTTGATTATAAACACCCAGAGATAACTGATTGCTTCTTTTCCAGGTGGTAAATCTGTTATATCCCATGTGTGATTACCTTCCAAAGCCACAATTTCTCTCCCCACCGAGTCTCTCCATACTTTCAGTTGCATTGCTTCTTTAAAGTTTTTTGGTTCCGTATTGCTTGTAATGGTAACCAAAAAAGCATGATGGCTAGGCGAAAACTGATTGTCAGCAATTTAATCAGTCAAGGGGTAGAGCGAGTTAACTGAACTGTTTGAGGATAGAGTAGACAACAAGGGCGTGAGATGTGTATTACCATCAGTTGTTGTGGTGACATTGTAGAGGTAGTAGTCTTGTAATGCAATCGGCTTAGTCTTTTCTCGCATACCTCTGCTAAGCGGTTCAGGAGTTACTTGTTCAACTGATAAATCAGCAGGTGACTGCACTGGTTAATAGCCAATAACCGTATCAGTAGGAGGTGGAGAAGGCGGAATCGGCGTTGTAGCAGACGTCTCTGTGTCAGTAAGAGCTGTTTCTTTCACAGGAAGATGCTCTGTTTCTGCTTCTGTAACAGACACAGCGGGTTCTGAGTGATGATGTCGTTCTGCGTCAGAGTTAACTGGAGAAGCTAACTCGTTACTCCCCCTGTCGTCAGACGGCGACTGTACCCAATCATTATCACAAGGTACTAAATTAGGCACGAGGGAAGGAGTTAGGATAGGTTCCGCAAAAGGGAAAACATCTTCCCGAAATATAACATCTCGAGATATCACGAACTCATTACGTTCAATATCATAAACCTTCCAACCTTCTTTCCAAAGGGATATCCCAAAAACACGCATAATCTACTACGTTGTCCAAATTTGTCTTTATCCCGAGAAGTCCTACGAGTGTAACAAACTGATCCGAAAAATCGTAAGGTTTTATAATCTGGTGCAGTGCCATGAAGAACCTCATATGGAGTACGCCCATGATGAATAGATGTAGGCGTTCGGTTTATTAAATGAGCTGCAGTCAACACCACTTCTTCCCAGAACTTAACAGGAAGACTTGCTTGGAGCAAGAGATCTCTAGAGACATTCAATATGTGTCTGTGTTTTCTTTCAATTCTGCCATTTTGTTGAGGTGTTCCAACGCAAGAAGTCTAATGAACTATGCCGAGCTCCTTGAAGATTGAGGTGAGTACCATAAACTCTGTTCCGTTGTCACTACGGACCATACGAACTGGCTTCTGAAATTGCTTATCTGTATATGCAATAAATTTCTTGAGAACATTTTGAACCTCTGATTTTTCTAAAAGAAGATATGCCCAGACTGCTCGTGAGAAGTCGTCCACAATAGTTAGAAAGTATACAGCTCCACAAGACGAAGGAATTTTGTACGAACCCCAAACGTCTACATGAATGAGTGAAAAAAAATCTGTTGTTTTATTGATACTATCATAAAAAAATCTCACAAGTTTGGCTCTAAAACAAGTGTCACAAGGACTGGAGCCAGCTGATTTAGATGAAAGAAAAGACAAATCGGAAAGCAATTTAAAGGATGGATGTCCCAAACGCCGATGCCACAAAGCTTGATCTGAACTGAGAGAAGCTCGATGACTCTTTGCTGAGACAATATCCATGAAGTAATACACACCATCACGCTCCTCACCGGCTCCAATCAAAGTCCTCGAGAAACAGTCCTGTATTACACAAATTGTTGTCGGTAAACATTGCCAAACAATTTGTCTGTTTTAAGAGTTTTGCAAGTGATATCAGGGTGCAATTCAAATCTGGTATGTATAAGACCTTTTGTAATGTAAGTGTTGCAGACAAATATAATGATCCCATATGTACTGCAAGTGTTCTGTTTCCATCCGCAAATGCGACGGAACAAGGTGATATGATCTCTGTATCGGCCAATAGAGATCGCTCGCCTGTCATGTGGTGAAACGCACCTGTATCGAGAATCACATCACCAAAAAGTTTCTTACCAGAAAGCTTATCGGTTGTCGGAGAATTTGCTTTATCCTGAAGTAGCTGACTGAGTGCTCTTAATTGATCTGGTGTGAATTCCGTGAAAGAGGAAGAGTTGGAGCTGGTTGCGTGTGCGTTACTCGCCTGACCACGACCACCATTGCTGCGACCTCCTCTGCCTCTAGAACCACCACTCTGTCCACGACCACCATTACGTTCCGTGAACCGTTCAGGGAAGCCAACAATCTGCCAACAATCTCGTTTTTCATGGCCTGTCTTCCCACAGTGAGAGCACAACATACGAGACCTCAGAATAGTATTATCCACTTTGTTTTGGTTATCATTCTTCTGTGAGTTTGACAAAGAATTTTGTCTGGCCATAAACCCGACTGCTTCTTCTTTTTGTTCACGAGATCGTGTTGCTGTAAGTCTCTGTTCTTCATGTATCATCTTGTTTGTAAATTTCACCAAGTGATGGTAAAGGATCGAGACCAATTATATTGGTGTACATGCTACCAAATCGTGAATCATCCAGTCCCATTACAAACCGATGAATCCTTTCATGCTCTCTTTCTTTGGCTATCGCTGCAGCTGCTCCACAGGAACAAACATGAACAGGCTGATACACCTGCAACTCTTCCCAAAGTGCAGACAGTTTTCTGAAGTAGTCTAACATGGACTGTCCTTCCTGTCGACACAAAGCTAGTTGTGCTTTATGCTGATGAATACGAACAGTATTCCCCACGGAAAACCTTTGCTTGATATCTTCCCACAGCTGATGCGCGTCCGTGTAATATATGTTACTTTCAACCGCACCTTTGGTTCAATGGAAGCTCGGATCCATCCAACCAGCATTGAATTCACCGTCAACCAATTTTCGTAGTCGGCGCTCTCTGCATCAGGTTTTTTCGAAAAATGAGTTTTGAGAAAAATTTCCTAAAATTATCGGGAAAATAGTTTAGTCACTATTTTCCGAATAGTATTCTTTTTCCGAAAATATTCAAATATGAAAACTTTTCCGATATTTAAACATTTTAGCTGTTAATTCCGGAAATGTAAAATTTGACCCCAACAAACAAACAGCCTACATGTATGCTTATAGATACACATATGTATGAACGACTCTCTAGACACGCCTACCATGAGATGCAGTGTAAGAATAGAAGAAGATCCAAACCACCCTCACATTGACTTAGATCTGACGAAAAGAAGAGAAGAAGATGTGGATCTGCAGCCTTTCACTCCACACCTTTTGGATCTACAAAACAAGAGTTGGTTTCAATCCCCAACTCAATGTATGAGATCTAGAAGACAAGAAAAGACAAGGATATTCACAAAAAGGGATTTAGGGTTTCCTTACCCTCACTAATGGTTGGATATAAGGCAAAAAGGGAAGAAGACTCCAGAAAACGCATAGAGGGAACATAAACTTTCTCAGATCTCTCTCCGGTGGCTGCTTTGCAGGATTCTGGTGATTGACTGCTGCTCTCTCTTTGCTGACGGCTCCTGGCACTCCAGACGGGCAGGACTTCACTCCACTTTTCCTTTGTGGAGAAAAGACTAAAGGATGCCTCCCTTTTATAAGAGGAGAAGGGGAAGATCATAGGTTTTTCTCTGCGTGGACCTGAACATCACGGGCCAGCTTTTTTTCCAGTAAATGGGCAGGGCCCGGGATGTGACAACTCTCCCCCGCTAAACGGGAATTCAAATACAACTCAAGCTCCTGAGTCCTGAGACACTTCAACACTATGAAACAGCTCTGGGTAGTCAAATTTCATCCGAGCCTCTGGTTCCAAGTTTATTCACGAATTCGATCTCTTTCCCAGCACACGTAAACCATCCTGGTCCTCTAGCCTCGGACGTCCAAGTCCTTGGCCTGTGAGATAGCAATTGGTTTGCTCTGAGCTGACAAGTTACGGTTGACATCCTTTGGTGGCTGTGAAAGAATCATTTCTGGCTCTTGGGTAACTTTCCTCGGAACTGACACATGAAAAAGATTGTGGATATCTGACAACTCTTGCGGTAATTCTAGCCGATAAGTAACTGCTCCAATTCTCTCAAAGATTCCGTATGGCCCCAACAATCATGGTTTCAACTTCTTCAACTTGGACTCTGCAGTTCCTCGATAGTTCCTCATTTTCATATAGACCTCATCCCCTACTGAAAACTCCAATGCTTTCCTCCTTTGGTCAGCACATCTTTTATGTCGGTCATGGGCCTCTTTCAGCATAGACATGAGAAACACCACTTGATCTATGGTTTCCTTTACCATTTCTGGCTCTATAGTCCGTGTCTTCCCCACTTCGGTTTAACATAGTAGGGTTCGACAAGGTTGCCCATATAGAGCCTCATATGGGGACATCCCAATACTCGAATGATAGCTGTTGTTGTACGCAAACTCTGCCAATGATGTATCTATCGTCTGTTAAGACTGTCCATCGGTCTGTGGATGATAAGTCTTGTTAAGATGTATGTTCGTGCATAATGCCTTTTGAAATGCTTGCCAAAAAACTGTAGTAAACTTTGGATCACGGTCTGATACAATGCTTATAGGCACTCCATGCAACCTTACCACTACTTCCAGATACTTATGAGCCAACTGATCTGCACCGTCCGTTTTCTTAATGGCTAGGAAGTGTGGAGATTTGGTGAGTCTATCTACAATCACCCAAATTGCGTCTTTATTTCCGGCTGTCCTTGGTAATCCAATAACAAAATCCATTGTCACCATATCCCACTTCCACTCATGAAATGGTAACTCGTGCAGTAGCCCACTAGGTACCTGTTTCCCAGCCTTAACCATCTGACAAGTCTGACACTACGAAGTCCAAGTAGCAACATCCCGCTTCATCCCTTCCCAATGGTAGTACCGGTTCAAGTCCTGATACATGTTCGTACTACCCGGATGAATGGAAAACTTAGAGTTATGTGTCTGATGCAAAATCTTGTGCTTCATACCTTTCTTGTTGGGCACACACACTCAGTTCTTAAACAGATACATCCCATTTGTTGTCGTGCGGTAATAAACAACTTTCTTCTCAATCAGTTTCTTTAAATCGTCATCCTCTTGCTAAGCCTTACTGATCCACTACAACAAGTCTGCCTGGTCCAAGGTATCCAACCCAGCTGTCCTTTCTTCCAAAGTATTAGCACAAAGCCGCAAACTTGCCAAAGTGGCAACCAACTATGAGATGTTGACCTTACGTCTACTAAGGGCATCAGCCACTTGGTTTGGTCTTCCTGAATGATAGAAAATATCCAGCTTGTAGTCTGCTAGTAACTCTATCCAGCTGCATGTAATTGTACTACTTTATATTCTACTGCAAGTGTACAGCTTGTAATTGTAATACTTTAGATTCGATTCAAGAAGACCATTGTCACGCCATGATTCTATGAAATTTACGAACAAAGCTAAGAAATAAATTGTTGGTTTTGTTGGTTTCAGTAACAATGATTAAGCAATAAATGGTTTAAATTCAATAAAGACAAACACTATACCAGGGCAATTTGCAGGATTTCCGTGATAGCTACCAAACGACTATTCAGGGCACAATTTAGCACAATCTAGAACTCAAACATAAACATATAATAATCCACTTTCATCTAATTACTAACTTCATTTAAGAACCTAGCATTCTAAACTCTCATTTGAACCTAACAATTGTAAATGAGCATTAACGAGTATGTTTGATATGTTCACGATCTGCCTTAGCATCTACTGTCGTTGGCTAAGGACAGATCGCTCACCAAAGTCTCTTCTAGAAACCTATTACACTTTTAATGAATAGGCAAACCTAATATCGCAGATTGAGTGATCAATTCAACCTAAGCATTAAAACTAACGATGGTGAAGATAATCAGATTTAAGCCCTATTTGCGTTCAATATACTAACTCATGAAATCCTTGGAAAGCGCCCTAATCTAGTAAAGAGAACTACTAAGACATGGAAGCAGAGAAAACAACAACGAATGAAAAGGAATTCATGATTGATATATAAACAATAAAAATGGGTTCAAAATTCTTCTCAATAGTTGTAGAAATCTTCTCCCAAGGCTTACAAAAGAATCGTCAAGTAGTCTCAATAAACTATGATAAAAACGTGATAAGATGATAATCAGGGCGGCTGCCACTTTTTATTTGTTTCACGTCAGAAATTAAGTAAAATTGTTTTCCTTAATTCTCTCGAAGAGGTCAGAGCAGGTGCTCCAAAATCGTGAAACTCGGGAGCAGGTGCTCTGACGTACAAACCGATCCTTTCAGCTCGTTTTGACTCCATTCCACACCAAGTGCTCCAGCTGCTCCGGTTCTCATCTTTGGGTCCCAAAGTACCTAGAATAACCTGACAAAGACTCGAAAGACTCCAAAAATAATCAAATATTAAGGGTTAAGATGATCCAAAATCGCAACATATCAACCCCCCAGACTTAGATCTTTGTTTGTCCTCAAACAAAATAGGACCAGTCATAGAGAAGAAGGTGGAAACTCGCCTGATCTCAGAAATCATGAATCGAACCATCATCTGCAGACCACATACATTAGAACAAGAGATGCACATTCTTACCAAAGACTTCCCCAGCAAACATCACTAACTCTAACCGTACTTAGCTATCAAACCCAAAAAGGATCACTTTCTAGACAATAGACTCTTTACATTCAATTAAAGGTGCCGTGCACTTCTCATCAAGGGCACTAGTCTAGCAAATCGAGGCTTGGTGAATAGGAGGCTATTTAGTGGTTGAGCTTAGAGTGTTTAGAGGTTACCTTTTCTGAAGAGGATGCCATATATCGCACAAAATAGCAAGGGATAATGGACTCATTGAAGATCCACAACCTCTAGTCACTCTCCTCTTCTCCTCCTAAGACTCATCTCTTCTAGGTGCCCTTCCTCTCAGGTTCTTCTTCTTCCACGAGTTACTGCTGAGGAACACACCTTGAGTTACTAACTCACCTCCCTCCATCCTTTCATCGATTTTTTATTTTTTTTTTGGAATTGGGAAGGATGAAGGGGACTCTACATGTGTTTGTGTTCCTAGAGCACGAAAATATATACTTATGAGAATCATACCGTGGCCGTGGGCTCCAAGTTCTCATGTCCCTCTGTTTATAGTAGGTGCTCCCAGGTGGAGCAGGTGCTCTGTCAAGTTGGTAGAATGAAGGAGGATCAACGTTCAAGTGTGCCTCCAAAACATGCTGACTTGGTTTTATGGACTCCGCGTACAACACAACCGAAGGACTCGTGTATCATTCATCATTATGGTTAGAGCAGGTGCTCGAGCGATGTGAGCAGGTGCTCTGTCTGTCCTTCTTCTATACTCACGATTCTTCAGCAAGAGTGAGATAGAGATTGCGTTAATCCTGTTCTCCCCGACCTTTTTGCACATATCTGCATATTTAAGAGATGACAAACACGAGTGCAAGTAGTTTGAAAAATGGGTTAGGCTCAAGGGAGGGGTACTAGCTAAAAATGAGCTAGCTATTCAGACACAGAAAGAGTGGTAAAATGTATAAGAAGTCCTGAATATATGATGTAACTCGTTTTCTAATCCTAATGTCCAAGATAAGAAGAATTTAAGTCCAGATTAGGTCCATATAAAGTATAGTCAACGTCTTTTCGATGAAACCTTAGTGGGAAGAAGCCTTTCAAGCCAGTGAAGGATCCAAATGTGGATGAGCTCCAGCTCGTCTATGCACCCTAAATTCTGCAGCAATGGTCAATAGAAAGATGATCAGATATCACAAATGATTATACCTCATCATAGATCAAGGTCTTAATTCCCACAAATATGCTTTGACATGACTTATAACCCAGACAAACCGACTCGATAAAACAACAATAAACTGACTCAACGAGAAACAAAAGACTGACTCTAAAACACAAGTGTAGGACACTCCTCCCCCAGACCTACTTCACACAGTCTCGGTGTGAGAATAGACTATTGGTAGAAATGTCCCCCAAAAAAAAATGGATAGTAGAATGATGGATAGAGGGTGTTACTCGGAATCACCGAGTGGTGGTGTCGTCGGGACTCTCGCTCCTCCCAGATCGGTCAGTCCGGCGTCGGCGTTGTGCGTGGCGAAGGGATGAGCTCGTCATCTCTTGTTCGGTGTGGCAACATCCGAGGGAGAGAATTTGCATGATTCACTTCATGAGGCTGTTGTTCTTCCTCTGAGACGCTATCATCCAGCGTCGATACTCGACCATATCAGGCTCGTCAGTAATGGGTGGGATATCATATTTTCCTACAGGTGCTGATCCTATATCGGGCAGCAGAATAGGTGGGTCGCTCGTCTCCATATCCTCCAGGTGAGGCTCAAATGCTCGCGAAGAGCTGACGTGAATAGGCGGAGGAGCAAGGCGTGGAGTGCTGAGCAAGATGAGGCGAGTCCATGCTGATCGTTGAAGTTGTACCACACCACACTGCTAAGTACACTGGCTGCAATCAGGTGGGAGATTTCTATTTTCTCCTTCTTGTAGACGCAAGTCTGATGGTGCAGTGGAACACAGAAATAGGAGAAGAGTGGAGAGAGGAGACTGCCAATACAGTCGGTCCTGGTAGAAGCGAACTGGGTCATTTCCTTCACTGTGCAGATAATCATGGTGAACTGGATACCAAGGTTCACCTGATGCTCAACCGGGTGGTCTGCGCCATAAGTGTCATGCACTGAGTCTCCACAGCCACAGTAGAGCATCATCAGCTCACCAGGATGGACCTTGTTCCCTGTGTTTCTGTTGAACATCATTTCACTCAGGATTCGAGCAGTGATGCGTACCGCGGGGTGTCTGATCGATGTCTGGCTGGTGGACTTGGACTTGTACTTTCCTGAAGCGATGGTGCCCCAGAACTGTGAAACGATTGGGAACCTCTTAGGGAAAGTGATCTTCTGGTGTAGATGTTGCAGAAGTCTTCGATTGAGCATTGATATCTCGTTTCTCTAGCAAAGAACGAGAATGACACTGTGGCAAAAGTGGGCTTCCTCGGAACTGCGTATATGAACCATGCAGAAGCGAGGCATTGTTGTGTCAGCTAGGGGTAGAGCACATCTGTCTCCAAGGCGAAAGTCATAGCCTTGCAGTTCAGCAGGATGTTTTTCACCGGCTCCCAAATGCCCAACTGAACTAGTGTGTCCTTGCACATTTTTCTCGTCAGCTCAATGTCAACACCCAACAGGTTGTTGTAGTAGAAACAAGCAGTCTGATCCCACTTGTCTTCCGATCTTGTTGGAATCGAGTCGCCTGGGAGGTCGAATGGTGCTGTCTCGTCTCTAGGCCACAGGTTAGTCGCTGGGTTCGGTTCTGCCTTCTTTTGCTTCTTCTTGCTTGCAGCACCTGTCAACATTTGTTTTGGACCTATATATCTTGATCGGTTGATGGAACTGACTTGAGAATCAGTTAGAGGGCAGAATTCTGTTCGATTTAGACCAAAGAATCACTCAAATCCGTTGAGTTTTGTGAAAGTTAGGTTTATGGGGAAAAATTGATGTTGAGTTTTAGAACTTGACGAGGGAGAGAGAATGGGGAGGAAGAAAAGTTTGTGGGTTTTTAAATAGAGGTGAAATTCGGTTGAGGTCTAACCGGGCCCAAAAATTGTAAAATTTCAGAATTGGCCCGGTTAAAATCGATTTCTAAATCCATAAGACTTACCTGGTTCGGCTTGGGAGGGAGCAACCATCGGAGCAGGTGCTCCAGTGAAAGTTGGGTTGCTCGTTCCTCGATGTTACGCCAGGAGCAACCAACAAAGCAGGTGCACCCTTTTTGGCAGGTTCCTCGTTCGTCTCCCCTTTGTCTGGAGCAATCAATAGAGCAGGTGCTCCGACTCCAATTCTCTTCTTTTCCTCTTCATCTTTTCCACGATAAACACCCTTTTCCTTTGTTTTTTTTTTTTGAAAACAAGAAAACTAAACTGAAAGTTACTAAAACCCAAATTGAAAAGAAAGGTTAGAAATACTTACAGAGGTGGGTGTTAGGGTCAAAACTCCCTCCAAGGACTGATAGATCTGAAAATCTAGTTTAGGGACCAAAAATCCTTTTCAAGAAGACTTTCAAGAGCATTAAAACCCACCAAGGGAACAAAAACTAGTGCTGGTCGCCATTTCACTTCCCCTTAGGGAAAATGGCGACCAGTAATCATCAAAGACATTTATTGGTCGCCATTTTCCCTAAAGAGAAATGAAATGGCGACCAGAAGTCATCAAAGGCATTTCTTTGTCGCCATTTCACTTCCCCTTAGGGAAAATAACGACCAGATATCACCAAAGACATTTCTTGGTCGTCATTTCACTTCCCTTATGGTCTCATGGTCGCCATTTCACTTCCCTTATGGTCCATTTTGCCAGAAACCACTAAAAACATCTCATGGTCGACATTTTCTCTAAAGAAAGGGAAAATGGCGACCAGAAATCACCAAAAACAATTCATGCCCACCATTTTCTCTA
>KE155573.1:15857-54840 GCA_000411075.1 Sisymbrium irio | reverse complement strand
AAAAAAAAAAAAAAAAGAGTTCTTACCTTTGGTCCAGCTAAAAGAACTCCTAAGTCTGATAAGAGCACCATTATCTTAAAAACTGGATTAATGGTTGTTTAGATTTTTTTAATGGTTTAATATGTAAAAGTGAGTTTAAGAGATGTAGATAAAAGATTCTAAAATTGTGTGGTTTATTGCAAGTCCCTTAATTTTGGATTAAAACAAAATTCATGAAACATACAAATATTTTTTCATGAAGCAAAGAAATGGAGTGAAATTGATCTATTTATCTCACCTGTGGTTTGATCAATAATAAACAACACTCTTCATATAGGAAAATTTGAACATTTCAATTGGGGAAAATGGGTCCTCTACATTCATAACTTTGTTCCTCGAAAAGAAAAAAAAAAAAAAGAGGTTAAAACTGAAGACCGTGACGTGCTGCAGTGGCAAGAGCTTCGATACGTCCATGGTAAGGGTAACCACCACGGTCAAAGGCCACCTTTGTGATCCCTTTCTCCAAGCAAGATTTTGTTATAACTTCCCCTACTTTCTTCGCTACCTCTTACTCAAATACCAAAGCCATTTCAACCATTTTAAAACCAGTTTATATTCATCTCTCTATCAAGTTGATTACTTGCAACTCCAGTTCGGAAGAACTTACGATGGTAGGTCCATAAGTGTAGTCGAACTCCTCAGAGATAGGCTTCTGCTTGGTGGAAGCTGAAGCTAAGGTGTGCATCTTGGTGCCATCAATCACTTGGACATAAAGATGCTTGTTTGAGCAAAAAACGCAGAGCCTTGGCCTCTCCGTTGTACCGTTAACCTATGAGGCAAGAGTCTAACGTGATGAAAAGAAGAAAAATTCAAAGATTCACGGATAATAAACCCATAGCACTCAACATACCAAAGAAAACATGGACAACAATGAACCACATTCCCCTTTCTATCTGTCTTTCCACCATAGATGATTCAACTCAATACATGAGCTAGAATTTGCTAGAAGAGGTTACATATTCTATCAGAGTAACAACAACATCCAATAATACTTATTTATCTGATACATTTTTTGTATTCTGCAACTCGAATTCTTGAAAAAGACACCAACTTTCAACGCAATTCTCCATTTTTTCTAACAAAAAAAATTGTCTTTTTAAGTAACAAGAACAATGTCTTAAAGTAGTACCTTCTTACGGATGCAAGAATGGCGGGCTATTCTGTCTTTGCTGCTGGTTTTAGTTTTGGCTTCAACCACCATGGACCGAGACTGAACCGATGAGGAGGACCATGGTTTGAGGAATGGCGGGCTATTCTCTCTCTCTCTCTCTCTGACAAGAAGCAAACAATTATACTGACAATAGAAGAGATAACACGAGACTAATTGCAAGATGTCGATTTAACTATCTACAGAGAAGAATCACTGTGAAATTACCTTCTTCTTTGTCATCTGCTGGTTCCAATTACTGCGTACAAAGCTTCAGACTTTCCGATTTCACAAGTGCCAATGATTCATCGTCGACTAGTGCCACCGAGAGAAACGTCTTATTCACCGTCGACAAGCGATGGAATCGTCGTGTGATTTCACGATTCCGAGAGAAAGAGATAGAGATGAGAGAGAGACAGACACAGGATAGACTGACGTGTGTCTCCAAGCAACGTTGCTTTCTTTGCTTAATTAAACGATGTTGTTTACCTTTTAATTTCATTATTTATTTATTTTTAATCTAAAAAACTTTAAACATCCGTGCTAATCATGCTCTAAGTTTGGATACGTACTTAGGAGGGACTTCCTTACCTTCGCCTCATCTAGCTTTTTTTCTCCCCTTTCCTCTTCTTCTATTACCAACTCCTCCCTTCTCTATATATAGAAAGGGTCGTCAATAATCTAACCCATGAACTAGTTTTCTCTTTGTGACCCATCCCATCTCTATCATGCGCGGAACCTGAGTACGTTATGTGCCCTTCCAAACTTAGGTTTATGAAGCCTCTGATGATCATGCAGTATGACTGGTCAATCCGTGTTAGTCCATATTGTCTTTCTCTTATAGGTTAGAACTCCGAAATGGGGTTCTCTAATTACATGTTGTCATACGACTACTTCCTGTGAAATTAGTCCCAACAGTAATATATAATTAGTAAAAAGAAATCTATTCCACATACTGACATATATCATGAATTCATTATACTAGACTCAAAAGCAAGAAGATAAGAATGTTGCGATAGAGTGTGCAAATACTTAAATTATCTGAGTCCTGACTCAACGTCCAATTAAACATCAAATCAAACATTTATTGGAATGTTTGATTCACTTTTTAAAAAAATCTTATTATACTGATCTTGACTATAATATATAATATGATAAAGAAAAATGGAAAAACATTATGTTGGAATGTTATTTTTCACCGTAAAAATGGTGTTTTATATTAACGCTTGTATTACTTCAAATTCAGAAAGATGACTAGTCCATAAATAGAGAAAGAGAGAGGAAAAATAAAACATTTATTCTGTATATTATTCAATTATATTCATCTTGGAATTTTTTTTTGTAGTATGATCTATCAACTATTATATTATTATTATTTTACATCTAAAAACAAATCTGTTACTTTTACACATAGAATTTATTATAAGAAATAAATATGTTTATTTAAATTATTAAGAACTTAAAATGCAACAATAATAACATATATATCATATAGAATTACAATGAAAGGTTAATTTAAAAATTTAAAATACATTAAAAAGTAAAAAATTAAAGATAAAACACAAAAAAACTCTAACTTAATAATCCACTAAACCGTGTTTGGATGTACTAAATACATTAAAATATTAGATAAGTGAATTAGATATAGAATAACTTTTCCGGATCATTCTTGATTAACTCTCTTTCGAAAAATCCGTGTTTGTTCAGTCTGCATATATATACGAATATCCGGATCTTGTATAGAATTCAAGTCTCGAAATAAAATTTTGTTTTCTTCCTTAATTTCTTTCAGAACATAGTTTTTATTTTGAAGATCCAAAAATTCTTGTATTTGTGCATTTATATTCTTTAACTGCTCTAAAATTAGACTGTTCCCTTCTTTTAAAATGTTGATAACTAGTGATGTTTGATCAATGTTTTCTTCTTTTGGTTTAGATTCTCTAACATACCCACCAAAAACGTCACTGTCTTCATGTAAAATTTGGCTTTCGACCTTGGTGTGGGCTTCCAAAATCTAATACCAAAAAAGAACAAATGAGAAACAAGTGAGCCAATAATTTGATAGTTCCAAGTCAAGAGAATATCAAGATCTTTCCATGAAAGCCTTGCTTAAGACTTATAAGAACAAAAGTAAGAGATTTAACAAGGCATAAGCTACTTTCACCTCATCAGCCACCTCCACATCTTCTGTCTGATTAGCAGCCTTTGAGACTTCAAAAAGAATAGCAGCAGTTCGATATGCCTTTGCCAGTGAAGCACTACAAGTAAAGCAAATTTTGTATTATGAATGAAAACACACAGAAAAGATTAGATTGGAATAGAGATAAACAAGGATCCCAACAAATAGTTCCATCAAATACAAACCGGTTAGCTTCTTCAGCAGCATTGTGCAAAGCCTGGATGTATTTCTTGTAGTAGTCTTGATAAAACGTTTGAATTTCGCGTGCATCACTCTTCTGTGCTCGTCCTGCATGAGTTGTTTCATTCTCCTGCAAAAGTTCAATAAGGTAAACTGACTCATAATCCCCATGCAACAAGGATTTGTTTGGTAAAATGAAACTCAAGCAAAGTAAAACGAAGTGTTGATGTTCACCTTTTCTAAGCGTTGAAGAAGCGCAGTCTTAAACTGGCGAACACCACGTCCACTTGACGTTGGATCAACCTTACTTGCCTTCTCAAACGCATAAAACCGACCTGAGAATAGCAACCACGGATTTTTGTTTTTCAAGATCTTTTGAGATGATCACATCATTATGAGAATTTTTACATTAATTCAACTCACATAAGTAAGCAACACGCGGGTTACTAGTTTCTACTTCATTAGCTACACGAAGGATCGGAGCAATCTCTACAAGAGACGATGGCACCACTTCACTGTCCAGCGTTACCTCTCCCAGATAACCAGCAGTTTGAGACATCTTCAAAATCCTCCCAAAAACAAACAAAAAAGAAAAAGAAGAAAGAAACAATTATGATGAAGTATTCGTCAAATGACTCAAATCTAAAGAGCTTTCACACCACGATCAAGAACAAAGTTTGAGAAGTATATGAACTTAAAAAAAAAAAGAGTAACGCATAAGCTCCTGAAAGAGAAAAGACCGAAACTGCAACTAAATAGCAATCTGAGAATAAAGAAAGACTTGAGTTGCTTCATTCCGAAGCAATGTGAGATTCATTCCAAATAACAAATTGATATCATGGAAAAAGGGACCATAAAAGCTAAAAGTTGCATCTTTTAGTTAAAAGGAAAAAAGGATATGAACATACGAAAATAAAGTATAAGACGTGTAGAACACAAACTTTATGACGATACTGATATGAGCCTACAACTTTGGATCTTGTTAACGGAGACGTAATTACTTACGTGAGAACAGATAATAGTTTAGATAAGCTGTCTTTAACCCTAGTCTCTGTTTTGAATCTTGATTAAGGTCGAATAGAGAATAGACGAGTAAGCCTTTAATTTGGACCAAAGTTCTATGTCTTGAATCTTGATCTTTGCCTTTTAGAGGATATTCGATGTTTGTATTAATTCGCTGATAGCAAGGTTTAGAGTATTTTATGAGGATGTCTCAATTCTATCAAAGAGCTTACCATTCATGAGCTTCTAAATATATCTCTAATAAATATATCAAGTAAAAGGAAGAAACTGTTTTTTTTTTTCATCTCCTAGCCGTGGTTTCAGACATCAAACAGGTTACAGTCTAAGTTCGTGAACATGAATGGCATCAGGGAAGACATGTAGTAAGCCCAACATCGAACGATGGAGTGCCTCCCAAAGAATATATTTATCGATTCAGGTGAATTGCACATCATGGATAAACAATTTTCACTCCTGATTTTCCTCCATATTTGCTAGCTAGTCTTTGGTTTGTTGCCATACATTCCACCATCACTGGTTGCCAAATATAAGGAGTGTTACTTTTCTTGTGATTTTGATTTTCCAAGAAAACGGTAAGAGAGATTCTTCATTTTTAAAACTGGTTTTACTCTAATTTTAATATTGATTTATGAGATATGAAAAATTATAAGCTATTTGCATATTGATGTACCACACATTAAATAATAAACAAATTAAAAAATGATTATACCTTTATTGTCAGTAAAATTTGTTTTCTCACTGACATGTTTGTATTTACTTCACTCCCCATATTTTATTTTGAGAAAATTATTCTATACGGTATTACCATGAAACAAAATATGAAATGATTACATATAATTGTATGGTAAATAAAGAGAGAAAAAAATTAATGAACATACATGATCCGATCCTGAATCCATATACTAGACCCAAAGATGAAGTCAAGAAAGTAAGCAAGGAAAAAACGGCGAAGCAAGGAAAAAACGATGCCGTTTTATCGAAGAGGAAACCAACGTTCTTGAAACTGAGATTGATAAGAAACCATGAAGAAGAGGAAGACAAGCATGAAGGCCACTCCCCACGACGTTCCTCCGGCTCTATACAAAGACTCTCTCTCGTTCAGAGGTATCAATGACGTCATCATCCCTCCGTCATCGTTTGATAGAAAATGGACGGCCAAGAGCAAAAGCAGAGGAGAAGCCATGAGAGCAAGCTTGAGCTGGTCCGTAAAACCTTCTATAACTGGTTCGTAGCTCACGTACCATGAAATGGTTACAAACATTAAGAGGATGAAGACGAAGACGCAGAGATGTAGTGGAACTGGTGGGCTTCCTTCGTGATCCCTTCCCATGTCTTATCTCTTTCCTTAGATTATCGAGTGGGTGCTTTCTTTATTTATTTTTTTTGTGTCGAGACAGTTGATGCTTGAGTTTCTGATGAAGAAGTTGACGGATGGGTTCGTTTTATAAAGGGAATTTGATTGTTTGCTTAGGATCCTACAATTCGCCTGTATTTAATTTTATTTAAAGCTATACTGTACATAGGTTTATGAATTCAATAAACCGAGTGTCGAATGAATCCAATGAACTTCCATACTATCAATCAAACAAATAAACTAACTAAATCAAACCGAACCAAACCAAACCAACTAAGTCTATAATTACTTTACGTATTATTTGTGTATAATGGTACCACAGAATAAAGTAAATGAAAAAGAGTTGATTTGGCACTTTAATTAAAGATTCTTGCTTTTTGACGGTGCCATAAAAGGTAACAAGGTCGGTGAAGCCATGCATCTCCAGTTTTATTGGTAAAAAAGCTTCCCAATAACAAGCCGCCACGTACAGCCGACCTTTCCCTTCGTCTGAAGTCACCTGGTACGTTTTCATTTATTTATTCTCCATGGAGTATAATAGAATAGAATACTTTCACCGTATTATACTAATACTGTTTTTAATACGTCCACGTAAATACAATAGAACTTCATCAAGCAGGAATTTATTTTAAAGATAATGGTTTAAACTACGTTATCTTATCACAAATTTTTTTTAAGTTTGGTCAATATTACATACGTTATCTTCTTAGGGCAACTCCAACCATAACACTAAATATAGTGTTGAAATTATACCAAATTTAGAGTTTTAGTGTTGAACTTTATTTTGCATCTCCAACCACAACACCAAATGCTAAAAAAATACTTTTATTATTATATTATTAAATTGAATAATTTTAATATGTTTTGATAATAACAGAAAATATTAATCATACTAAATTTATGTTGCATTTAGTTTTTATGTTTATTTGGTATTAATTTTGTAAGTTTATATTTCAGTGTTTATTTAAAATTTAATATGAATTTCTAATTTTAATGATTTGTATATTGTTTATACATCTTATGTAAAATATTAAATTTTAATAAGCATAATTTAAGTTTTATATTATTAATATCAAAAAGTGAAAACTTTAACTAATTGATAACTACAAAATTATTTTAATAACACGTAGTAATTAATTAATAATATTGAATTATATATATTATTAGATGAAAAAAAAAATTTAATGTTTAATGTTGTGAACAGTGTCACACTATATTTGGTGTGACATTGTTCACACAACAGCATATTTAATGATTTGACGTTAGCTTTATCGTCCGGTTGGAGAGGATTACAACGCTATTATACCATTTTAGCGTCTGACTGGAGAGGCCCTTAAGACATGAGACATCACTAATTTGGAGGTTAGCTATTCCGAACATAAAATAGTAATTGAAGAGAAATGCAACGTATTGAAAAAGAAAAACATACATGTTTTCGTATGACGTTACACAAATCATCTATAAGAAATTTTAAAATTTGACTAGCTGGGAAAAGAGTGGGAAATTAGTTATCGATAAATTATATAATAAACTAAATAAACATATCACAAATTAATAAACTTTGCAATACTTTTGATGACGGGAAAAAAGAGAGGATGGGGTCGCAGTCAGACAGCGTCAGTTGACAGTTATATTATCCAATATCCATCTATCTCACTATGTGTGTCACTCAAACAACTACCTAGAATATTCTTGGGAGCGATCTAATATATGAATGGAAGAAATAAAATACTATAAAGTTTTCGTGCTGATTTTTGTGACAGATCTATGGTTGGTATCTTCATATAGCCATGTTCAGCCACGGGAAAATTTTAAGCAATTTTTGTTTAATGCAAGTCCGTGGGACTGTGGGAGTTGGTGAAAACGAATATATAAAGGTATATGAAACACATTTAAAAAAATTTAGGATCTTGCACTGGCAGTGTATTTATGTGAGGGTTTGTAGATCTAGTTACCGACTCAGAATTAGTATAAACCTTTATTAATCAGTGGGGTTATTTTTTTTGGAAAACCAATGAACTTGCAAAAGGGGGTCCAAATGTTTGATATATGGTCTCTGATATCTTGCACATTGGAAACGGAAAAATGAAGAAAACCAACTCAAACCTTTTATTATGAGAATTTTCCTACCCAAACTTTCGTAAATGGGATTTTCATACACGAACTCTATTTATTTTTAATTTTCATACATAAACTTAATTTTTTTGGTGAAATCCAACCTAAACTTTTTTTCCACAGAGAGTTTTATATTTAAACTTTCATAAAATGTATTTTAAATCCAAATACTTTTAAAAGTTTAAATTTTATATCTAAAATAAATAAAAAATTATGAAATCCAACACTAACTCTAATAATCTCAAAAACCATCAAATTTAGATGATTATTAGATATGTCATGAACTTACAAATACTAGAATTTATTAAATAAAATTAAAAAGATCTTTCGAACTCTCGATGTCAAATTTAATGGTATATTTTTAACCATTCCATCATGCTAATTTTTTTATAATATATTGAAAACCTATTATATATATATAAATATATATCATTAATTAACTCATGTGCTAATAAAAAATCTCATTTTCTCATTCTTCATTATCTTTAGGCATTATTATTACATTTACTCATAAATCCCATTTCTTTAAATTGTAATTTTTAAAATGATTGAAAAGAAAAGGAAATGAGATTTTTTTTAATTTTCCACATGAATTTTTCATATCGACTGCATTATCATCAAATTTGATTTGATAGTGATTAACACCATTAAAATCAGGGTTTGATCTTAAGAAAATAAAATTTATTAAGATATGTAATTTATAATATAAAAATTAGGTTGATAAATACATTTTATAAAAATTCGGATATAAATTACTTGTTGAAAAAAAATCGGGATGGATTTCACCTAAATATATTAATTCATGTATAAAATTTAAAATTAAATGGAGTTCGGATATGAAAATCTCAACTACAAAATTTTGGGTAGGAAAATCTCCCTAAAAAGAAATTCGGGTTGGTTTTTCCCATTTTCCCCACTAGAAACCGCAAAAATTCTCTTTGAAACTTCTGTTTGTGTTTTGTTTTTTCTGTCTTTCAATTTTACCCCACGGGTCTCTAATATGAGGGCCGACCATTTGGCAAAACAGGCCCTTCAGACCTTGCTTGTATCCCAACAATTTAAGATTTGAATGAAAATCGTTTTCTTGACAAAAAAAGAAAGGTCTCTGATATCTCTAGCCTTAACTTTGTACTTGACATTTAGTTCCCAGTTGAGTTTTTGAAAAAAAAAACAAGTGGAAAATACCAAATACTCACAATATTTATTCCTTAACTTCGAGCTTGGAATTGCTCTTTCCAGTCTCCTCTAGCGCTTTGCGGAAGGCTGACAAGGACTAGAGCCATATTTTGCTTGTTTCTTCATGTTTAGTTTTTGGGTTTTTTCTCTTAAAATAATTCAGAATTGTAAAGCTACAAAAATAGTTAATGTCACAATCATAAACCTAATGTTCACCTACGGCCGTCATTATAGTCCGCAAAGATCGACTGTACTGTAGCACCCCCTAATAAAAGAAGTTTTGGCAAGAGCTCAAAATATACAACAAAAGTAATGTGGTGAGATGCTTAGCAAACAAAAAAAAAAACTTACGCAATGAGATTCAAAACCAAGAGGTGCATACTAATGCACATAGTGCGAAAATTACAACATCAAAACTCAAAAGTCAAGACCAATATGCCAACAGCATACGTGCACATCAATAATACGAACGTACGCGAAACGTTTCTAAACTAAATATACGTATCACGTACATGAACGTACGTATATATTATTCCAATTCAAGTTTTAAACCGCAAGGCCGATGTTTTGCGGTCACGTTTAGCCTTCATCAAACCGCTCAAGACCTTAACATAGCGACCCACCATACCTTTGAATTTAACACCACTTTCCCCACCTTGCTTCTTGACCACCAGTTGCATCGTCTGCTTGATCCCTTCGTCTTCCCCGAAATGTTTACCTAGAGAGTTTTTGTTGTTAACATTAGCATCTCCATCCGATTCTTGCTCGCATCTCATCAGATTGTTCAAACTCTTACGATCAATCTCTCGGTCTTCGTCTTGCCCTTGTTCTTTCTCTGGCTGTGAGCTTTGCGTGGACAGGTCTTGGTGTTGCATATCGTTGACGAGACTTGACGACCATGGTCTTCGGGTTCTTCTCGACATGCTCAGATCAAACCTTGGTTTGATCGGGTTTATTACTTCACTTCCCATGTTTGATCATACAGAAAGAGAATCTATTTTTCATGAGACAACTATATATTAAGGGATTAGCTAGGAGTAGTTGGTGGTCCATTTCTTCTTCCTGGTTCATTTTACTTTGATTTGTACCGTAAGAGAGGTCGGTGAGTTTTGAGGGTAACTTTGCTTTGTTAATAAATAAAGAAATGATTTCAGTTTTGACATATATAGTTTGTTTGTAAACGAGCTACATCATCATATTTTGGATGGATTGCCTTACTAATGCATAAATAAAACGACGATGGATATATCATTCGAATACAACTGTAAAATTTTGTCTGAAAGTAATATAGTATATATTCACTGAGTCACAAGTTTAGGAAGCGAAGAGACACCACTCTAAATCCTATCGTCTCTGATCTTAGGCTCCGAGTCGAGAGCGTAAATCAAACGTTGTGGATCAAGCGGATCAAATAGATTAAACGAATTAAGCGGATTAAATGTGGATCAATCGGATCAAGTAGTTAAAGTGTGGATCTAGCGGATCTAGCAGTTAAATATATGTTTGAATGGTGAAAAAGATAAAAAGCGGTTCAAAACTATAATAATTATAAAATTTTTAAAAGTTAAAATTAATTAGTAAAAAATAATTTAAAAATGCATATACATAATTATATTTTAAATTTCATATATAAAATAAATTAAAATACTTTGGTAAAAAATGATGAATTCTCAAAAAAAAAAAAACTAAATAAACTATACAAATTTTTATAAACTTTTATGTACGTGAATCTTATAGGATTTTAAATTATTTTTTTATTTTGCATAGATTTTAACTACTACGAATTAAATAATTATTTTATAATGCATTAATACATATAAATATGGCTTTTGAATGGTAAAACAGATAAACAAACAGTCCAAAGTACTATATAAATTTTTAGTTTTATATAAAACTATAATTTTATTTTATTTTGCATAAATGTTTACATATTAAAAATAAACTTAAAATTTTATATAATACAATAAGTATGATTAATATTTATATTCAAATAAAAATAAAAATATATTAAATATAATAGACTAATAGAAACACAAATCTATTTTTAATACAGAGTATTTTAATTTGATCAATAGATAATTCAAATAACGTATATATATAAGTATTGAAAGAATATAAATACAAAAGAAAACATTTCATTAATTACATTATATTGTTAAATTAAAATTATAAATATATATTGTTCTCTGGAAAACAAATCAAACAGTGTAAAAAAACAAAATAAAAACAATGAAACCATCAAAACACACCATATCAATGGCATATTACTGTAGAGAGTGGTTTCAATATTTTTACTCATATATTTAAACCATTAATGGTTCATTTATATTTTATTTTTTTAATAACACGGTTCATATATAACTGAAATTTTATGGTGAATGGTAACAACAGTACGGTTTACCCACTTGATGTGGTTCGACCACATTATAACCGTTCACCATTCATAGCCTTAATATCTGGTCCGAAATTTTCTAAACAAAAAGAAAAAGACGGAAGAGGAGTGGTTAAAGAGAGATATCAATAAGAAAGGTAGAATTTAAGCAACTTCACAAGTTTATAAGAAGTTTGGTTTGACAGGAGACCCAATGAACAAGTTGGAGTGTCAACTCAAAAACATGTAAATGATCATTGATCGGACACTTCATTTGTGTCCGCTATTTCAAGCTTCTCCATGAGTTTGACTTGTTATCAGATTTTATTTATTTTTATTTTTTATAAACATTGTTATAATCAAGTTTGTGTGTGTGTGTGTGTAAATTTGATATTTGATCCAACGGCGCGCGAATAATATTCAGCTTACTTTACTACAGTCAGACGGGAAACTTAATTAAGGTCGGGAATAGAGAGTTACAACTTTAGAGATACAAAAATGAGTCTCAAGGTCGACGGTTAAATATAATGCAGGCGGTCTTAAACGGGCTAAATTATTGTCGGTAGCGGCCGATCCACAAATACAATATTTTAATTAGACTATTATTCTGTTTAGTAAACTTAGTACTTTCCATATTACTAATCACATCTTTATTTTATTAATTTTTAATTTTTAAGTATATATATATTTAGTTGAAATATATACTACTACTTTGTCTATAGTTTAGTACTTTGAAAATTATCTATGGATAGACACTTTAACCTTCTTTTTTTTAATCTGAAAATTTTAATATCATAAACTTGAACAGCACAAAGATGGAATCCTAAGGCACATTTAACTAAAGAAAGATTTATGGCAGAAACATTTCTCAAAACCTAATTTATTTATAGATATTAATTTTTAAGCTCAGTATGGTTATGTGTAAAGTCCAATGTACCTTTTGATTCAACTCTTTAACATATATTCTTTCTTTCCATTTTGTTGGGATTAAGTAGATAATGGATGATGATCAATAATAATTCACACGATGACAGTCAAGGCGTTGGTGATAATAGTTTGGAAATTGGAATCAAAGAAGGAAGCGATCGTTCGTAACAGTGTCGATCCTCCAGTTAGACCATCTCCAATGTATTTTGCTATTTTTACCTCTAAAATAGAGGAATTTTATAATAGATGTGAGATTTGCTCCAATGTATTCCTGTATAATAACAATCTCTAAATTTAGAGTAAAAAATAGAGGAATGCTATTTCTTCCTCTATAAATAGAGAAAAAAATAACAATCTCTATTATAGAGGAAGAAATAGAGGTGGGATGGAGTATTTTTAACTCTAAATGCTATTATAGAGAAAAAAATAGCAATGAGTTGAAGATGCTCTTATAGAAGACTAAAAGCTACTTTTTACTCACTAAAAAGAGATGAAAATATAAAAATAGTAAATTTATAGGTCGACTTCACGGTATTGAGTTTTCAATACTACTACTTATATAACAAGATTAAGAAAAATATTAGTGAAAAATGGCCGAAAATAATTTATAATTCTGAGGGCAGAAAACTCTTAGTTTCAGGTTTTCCCCAAGACCGGGCCTGGTTCATTGCTTTTCTTTCCAGCCTATTCAACCTAATGCCACCGTTGAATTGTTTCACTGCGTTTTAGATCTCGTTTTAGAACACTAGAGACTAGTTAAGTTTTGATAGTGCTCCTTAGTTAAGTTTTGGTCCAAATACCCCGGTCATTAAAAAAAAAAAGGACTTGCAACAACTCAAATTACATTTTGTGAGTGTGAAAGTGGGTGTTGATTTTGGTGATATTAACCACAACTAAAAGTGTTTATAAGAAAAAAAGATATATATCTTCTTTTATAATAGCAACCTCATCATAAAATGAGTAATTTATAAATCTCTCTTAAAAATTACCTACAGGCTATAGCCTATCACATCAAATCTACATATACGAGACTATAGATTGACATGTTTAACCAAAATCATTGCAGAACAGTGTACCAAAAGTAAGTTATTTTTGGTCCGTTGTGTAACGAAATAATACCCTATGACACCCACTGTACACTTATCACATTTGTTAGTTAACTAAAGTTGAATCCAAATCCACAGTGTGTATTTAGGAGTTTTCAAAAGAAACAAAAAAAGTCCTCGTGCTTTACACCTGCAACCAACAAAGGCTTCGTGCAACCTTCCAAATCTCGAAGACAGAGAGAGAACGCCTTTTCGCATTCTGACAAAACTGTCTGCTTTTTTTCCCGCCAACACTTCACGACGAACTCTCCACACTCCCCGAGACACACCTCTCTCTCTCTCTCTCTCTCTCTCTCCACACTTTCTTCCTTCCCCAAGAAAGATGCTCCTTTTCCCCGTCGACACACACAATGGCTTGTCTTACTCCCGGAGTTCTCTCCAACCTTCTCGCAATCTCCGCCGGAAAGGTAGCTTCTTCTTCGCCGCCGTTGCTCTCCTCGCACCGCTCCCCGCTCCTCCAAGTGATCGAGATCGTTCCCTGTCTCTCCGACAACCAATGGCGTATCGAACGGTTCTTTGTCAAAGTCTCTGACTCTCTCCACGCTGCTTACGTCGCAGTTTCCGCAGGTGACGACGCTGATCTGATACGTTCCGACCAAATCCAGCTAGGACAGTTTGTTTACATCCGCGGCGGTTTCCACGTCGAGAAAGGTTGTCCTGTTCCCGTCATACGTGGACTGAAGCCAGTTCCCAAGCGGAGGATGTGCGTTGGAAACCCTAGCGATCTCGTCTCTAGTGATCTGCTTCTTGGTTTCACTCAGCTCTCTGTGTCGCCGGTTGCTACGACTACGACGAAGAAGAAGAAGAGTCTAGATGAGACGAGGAGGTTTAGCTTGGATTCCGCGAGAAGAAGTTGTTGGGAACACACTCCTCCGGTGACTCGCCGCCGTGACGCCTCATTGCTTCTTTCTTCTTCCCCACGTCTCAAACCCAAACTGGTACACCTTTCATCATCTTCCTCTGTTCTGTATATCGAACTACTTAATCCCATTTGCTGCATTTTGGATTTGTTGAAGTTGTGTTTGAGTGGTGTATGGGTTTCTTGTTCTTTAAGTTACTAAAATGGTCCTAGATTGATACATCTGAGTGAAAACCAACATTTTGACTTTATAAAGTTGCTTCTTTTAGTTATGTAATAATTTGATATTGGCGTAACAGTTCACACAAGCTTTCTTGATTCCATAGAATTCGATCTTTTTTGTTGTTGTTGCAGGTATCGACTGATAAGAATCTGCCAAAGAATGAGTCCCCATCAAAGCACCTTAACTGCGAAACCCCTGCTTTAAGAAACAGAAATGTGGTTAAGCCTGCATCACCTATGACGATACCCAAATCTCCAAAAGATGGTATTAAGTCGTTGTCAAAGACAGTGGCTCCTCCGGTTGGGTATGTTAAGCTGCCTTCAAGTCACAGGGCTTGGTCTGACCAGAGAATCGTATGGACTGGTCTCCCAAAATCCATTCAATTGCTTGGAAAGGTACGGTATCAATCTTCAAGATTCTAGTAACTCTGAGAACTAGTAGGCAGTCATGTGTGTCTTCAATCTCCTCATTTCAGGAAGTTTCATCACATAGACAAGTAGCAGTTTCGGCCGCAGCAAACGCACTAGAGGAAGCATCTGCCGTGGAGTCTGTTCTACTCAGTTTGCAGTATGTTTGCTCTATCACAGAACCAACTTATGTTAGTTTCATTACACGAGTCTGCGAGTAATCTAGCTTATATATGACTTTGTTCCTTCAGGTCCTTCGCTGAACTATGTGATATTTCTAAAAACTTATCCGCGGGACAAGTTGTGCGCCGGTTCTTGGACATCTACCACAGTACACAGAATACAAGCAAAGCAGTCCATCTCATGCTTACTCACAACCGAAACAACGGCTCGTGTAGATCAGCAGCTAACAAAAATGCAGCAGCTTGGGTTCAAGATGCTGTACTGACCGGTTTTTCACAATTCAACTTATTCAAAGAGCCTGCAAGGCAAGAGGATGCTGCTTCTCATCAAGACCATCATCACTACATTGTTATTCAAAAATCCTCTGAGAAACTGAATCTCAAGGAGACAACAAGTCCAAGAAACCAAGCTTACAAGAGTGTGAAACCGCCTTCAACGAAACATCATCGTTCTGTTTCGGAGAGAAGTAAATTAGAAGGTAAAAATAGGTTGAAAGAGTCAGCGAGTCTAGCGGACGAGCTACTTCGAGTTTCCAGCCAATGGTTCTTGAAATATTTGGAGAACTCACTAAAGAAAGGATCCTTCTTGGTGAAGAATGAAGAAGCAAATGGAAAAGAGTCTCTTCTTGTCCACCTTAAAGCAGTAAACAGTTGGCTCAATGATCTGATCTTAAACAGAACGGAAACCAGTGAGAAAGTCGAAGATTTAAGAAAGAAGCTGCAACGGTTTCTACTTGAACATATCCAATCTGCCATTGGAGAAACTCGGTAACATAATCCATCTGGAATATTTCATTTCAGTGATTAATTTGACAAAACGTACAATTTGATGAGAAAGATTTGTATACAGTATGGAATAAAAGAAAACTCTTGTCATTTGCGCATTCCCATTTGATACTGTTCATCTTCATCATCTTCTTCCTTCGCATGAGAATTCACAAAAGGCTTCGCATCATGAGCGGTCCTGGCTCCACCTTCATCATGTTCTTTGTTGTTACCTGCCGTTTGTCTATTGGCGGCTGAATATTGCTGGATCACAAGCACCGAAGCTTGCATTGTGAAGTTGGATGAAGCTAATGTATCGCCTATAGTCCCTAAATCCGGAGTACTACTCCAATCTGTCAAACCCGCGGTCACAGGTGATTCTACTTTGTACCCTCTTCCCACAATGTAAATATCATAAGAATGGTTATCTTCCATTTCTCTAATAGCTGCAATCGTTTCTTGGCCATCGTTAACCACTTTCTCTATATAAGTAACCGAAGAATCATTCATAGTCTTGAAGTTAAACTCGTAGATGCACTCTTCGTCGACTTGTGTTTCCATTGCGTACTCAACGGCTAATTTCCTAGCCGAGACTAAACCTTCCCGGCCCGGGACAAATCTCACAACCGTGAGTTTAGCCATTTCTTGTTCCGCCATCCTCCAAGCATAAGCCAAAGCCTCTCTATCGTCCCGGCCTCCAACGAATAACATTGCTATTTCTTTCTTTGTGGTCTCGCCTTGGAACGAAGTAGATTCAGACCGGACAATCGTCATGCCACGGTCGACCAAAATACCGACCGAACAAGGGGCGTGGCTCAAAACGTTTCGGTTGATTTCAGCGTGATAGTCGTTTCCCTCACCTAACCGACCGTCCGACGTCAAGTTCTTATGGTAAGGCAATAAAACGAAGCTAGCTCGTTTATCCTCGGCCAACGTACAAATATCCTCGTGCATCGTTGCGTAAGGTGACACCGCAGTGATGGTCTGAACCATCACTGAGTCGTTGTTCACTTCCAAGCCTTCGAACATCTCAGCTATCTGATCAGATTCCGCCCTGACTCGGTCCGAAAAGTTAGATTTAGGTTTGGACTCGTCGTTCATTATGAGCAACGAAGCCGTGGTGCGACCTGTTAGCTCAACTAGGTGGATTGCGAAGACGTTGAGAGGAGATTTCTTTGTCGGGTTAGATACTTGTAATAGACTGGTTATGCCGGAGACGTTAGCGAGGACATGGACGCAGGTTAATACACGAAACTCTACTTCTCCTTTGAGTTTTTGAACAGTTCGGTATTTGTAGGAAATCAATTTCTTCTTTGGTTTGTAAGTAAAGGTCAAAAGTGGCTGAACCACTAATGACATCACCAGGAACGCCGCCGTCATATGAGTGTACATTATTACGTCCAACGCCTGCGAGACAAAAAAAGAAAAAAAATTAATGGAAAAGAAAATGGGCCAAATTTTGATAAAAGACTAATTAATGAACAAATTATCATATCCAGTACCTTGCTGTCGCGTCCTGCATTGAGTATGACTAAAGCCATAGTTCCTTTGGTGTTCATAAGGGCACCAATAGCGAAACCATCACGTAAAGGCATACGCAAGAAGATGGAGCAAACAACAGTTGACAAAAGCTTCACCAGAAAAGTCGAAGAAATCACAAACGCCAACATTCCAACGCCTATGTACCTTAACATGTAACCAATATCGAGTCTTAAACCGCAAATGATGTAGAAAAGAGGCATCAATATTCCCGAGAGGAAATCGTGGAGCTTCTCTTCGATCATGTTTCGAATGATGTGGTCGTGAGGGATCGAAAGACCGAACAAGAAAGCTCCGGTGATTGAGTGGACCCCAAATGCATCGGTGATTAAGCTGCAGAAAACGACTCCGGCGAGAGTGTACCATACGTGAGTGTCTCCGACCTGACCTCCTTTTACCGTGTGAGTGAAGGCCCAAGCGATTCCAGGACGGATCACGAAGATGCAGAAAAAGACGAAAGCGATGGTTGATCCTATTGCGTATTGCATCATTGCGTTCCTTACACCTATATTTTTGCATGTTTAAATTACATAATGTTAGTACTAATGTCACCGTGTCATGAGTTGGGTTGTAGACTTGTAGACCTGTAGTTTTCGTGTGAGTTGTAAACTAACAAAAATAATTTTAGAGGTTCGTAGATATTATTTACATTTTTATTTCTTTAAGGAAAAAAACAATGTCGTTTATAATTATCAACAAAAAAGGGAACAAATAATATTACCTTGTTTGGTAAAACATGCGTTTCCGATAACGAGGAGAACCCAAGTGGACAAATCCGTAATAATGGATGCACACATGGCCGTGCGTCCCATATCAGAACGCAAGAGCTTGAGATCCGCAAGAATCCTCGCAAGGTCAGGGAAATTCGTACAAGCCAACGCAATCGACCAGTAGACACCACCTGCGACGATCTTGTCGGAGTCTCCGTTACCGGGAATGTAATAGAAGCCAGCACCGGCCAATAAAGCCACAAGGAGACTAACGAAGGCTATGACCAATGGTTTTACTTCTTTGATTCTGATCATCCTCAAGTCCATACCGAGACCAAGGAGGAAAACGTTGTAGACGAGAGCTAGGTTTGCGAATGTCTCGAGAACCATTGTGAACTTATAAGGGAACACAAGTTCGAGGATGAACTCGTTTTTGCCGAGCATAGTCGGGCTGAACAGTACTCCGCACTGCATAACGTAACATCAAGAAAACAATATGATTATTACAAATTATAGGAAATGATATGCGGTAATGTGCGAAGTTAATTTGAATTAGGAAAAAAACAAAGATACTACATATTATAATGTGCATAATATTCATTTAAATTGTTTTTTTTTTCTTCTCATTTTTCGTTTAAAAGGTAAGAGACCTGACGTACTGAGATTATTTTTTCTCACAATAATATATTTTGTTGGCTTCAAAAAATTATCTAAGATTTTGAAAGATGAACATGCTAAGGAGTAAGGACATAAAAATAAAAAAACCAAAACAGTCAAGACTAAAACTAATGTTTTTGAGATTACTCACAAGGATTTGAGCGGCGAAAGGAGGAAGATGCAGCGGCCGAGTCATATAGTAGAATACGCGGTAGCTAAAATTAGCGACGAATAGTTGCGTTACAAAGAAAGGAAGTGAGCCTTCAATCGATATCGTGCCCTCCCACCCGTTATGATCTCCGTTTGCGGTAAGAGCCGTTTGGTTATAACATACTAGAGTACCGTACCGGGACTTACTGATTTCTGGATCTAATTCGGAACTGGCCATCTAAGGGAATAGATAATTGGTAAACACGATTCTCTAAGATCCCAAAAGGTTTTGGCCGGCTTTTCCTTTAACAAAATGTTTTTGTGTTCATCAAGTGTTTGATTTTTTTGGTTTTATTGCATTATTAGGTGAGAGCTACAACCTGTTTTTTTCCTTCTTTCTTTTCTTATACTTGCTGCTAATTATAGTTTTTTTTTTATATGTTTTGATGTCAAAGAGAAGAGTACTAGTCATTTTAGCTGTTTTTGTTTTCGCGTTTGAGACTGAAATTAGTCAAATTCTGTTACTTAAAAAAACGGGTAGTTATAAAATCAAACGTGATATATTCGTTTTTTCTTGTTTGTCGGGTTGTTTTCCTCGTTTTCAAACCCTAAAAGAATTTCATGAATATAATTTTTTGGATAGATGAGTCAATATGGCTTAATTAGTTGATATAGTATCTAAGATAATTTTGAGAAATTCTTATATTTAATTTATGAAAAAGGTAAAACACAGGGTTGCACATGTAATGATGATGTTCTTGGATCGAGAAATCAGGAAAATTAAACAGATAATGATGCAGATTTAAATATTCAAAGAAAATATCTAAACTATATGATGGAAAAAAACTTTCGACCATAAATAAAAAGAAAAGGAAAGAAAACCAAAGTCTAGCTGGAAAAGTTAAATCAAATGGCCCAGCTTCGGACACCGGCCTCAGCCACCTCCGGGAGTTCTCCACCGGCCATTGCCTTCACACACACTAAAAAGAAACATATTCAAAAAAATCTATAAATTTCAATAAGATTTGACAAGTTTACACTTTTCAGGTGGATGACTTCAAGTTTAAGCACCATGACACGTACCTTGAGCCTCTGGCCCTGCAAGAGACGGAACCAAACGTGAAGGGCCTTAATGTCTTTTTGACGCAAAAGAAAGAAAGACTTTCACGCTTTCACAGCTAAACAGTACCTGGCCATGGCCGATCAAGAGAAAAGTTGGTGCAGTTGCAATATCAAAATGTAAAGCAGACAACTTTATTGTTTTAAAAGCAGCAATATTTCACATTTAGTTTAACCTACGAGGACCCCATTCATGTTCAAAAAGAAGTACAGCATAAAAGCTTTGAAAAGGAGATAAAAATATGAAGCTTACACCAAACAGTTTCCGATCATATGCTCAAAGCTTATGGTTTTTAAGCAAATGATCCAAGAGAGAGTATCTGAAAAAGTTGATTTGCCGCCATTGCTTCATCTTAAGCTCTAAAATCTAAAAGAGAAACAACTACGAGACTTGGTGGAACTGGAACCGAGAGGTAAAGGGAAAAGGACAGTTTCTTAGCTAACAATCTACTGCGTTTTCTTGGATTCAGAGTCACCTTTTTCTTTTTATGATTCATCTCTCTTTCTCTCTTCCTGTATTGCTGCAGATACACAGCCTTTAGAGCTTGGAGAAGCTCGAGTTATGGTAAGCCTTCCCATTAACCTTCTGTTGCATATCCTATCTTTTGTTCTGAATGTGAATACTGAAAAGCTTGCTTTGATGAAATTTTTTAAGGGGACTCCTGTTAATATAACACTCGGGTCACATGTCTGGGCCGAGGATCCAGAATCCGCATGGATAAATGGAGAAGTGACAGAAATCAAAGGCACCAATGCCACAATACTCGCAGCAAATGGGAAAACAGTGAGAAGATATACTTCTCGTTTCTTTTACTTTTCGTTGCAATGGATTTCTGCAGTTTAAAGTATAGTTTTACTTTTACAGATCGTTGCTAGTATTTCTAGTGTCTATCCAAAGGATACAGAGGCGCCACCTGCAGGAGTTGACGACATGACTAAACTGGCTTACCTCCACGAGCCAGGAGTCCTTCACAACCTCGCTTGCCGGTTTGCTTTAAACGAGATATATGTCAGTAACTTAAGAAGTGATATCTTAAAACATTCCATTGATCGAAATTTTGAAAGTCAGACGTTGAGATCATCTAATTTAAAGCTCTTGGATAGGGTAGACTTACACCGGGAACATCTTGATTGCTGTGAATCCATTCCAAAGACTTCCGCATTTGTATAGCGTCCATATGATGGAGCAATATAAAGGAGCTGCGTTTGGAGAGCTAAGCCCGCATCTGTTTGCTGTTGCAGACACCAGTTACAGGTAAACAATTGTTAGTCCCTGAGCAGAGACTTTAAGCAGTTAATGTGCAGAACGTAGCTCACCTAAGGCTTTCCACAGGGCGATGATAAATGAGGCAAAAAGCCAGTCCATTTTGGTTAGTGGAGAGAGCGGGGCTGGAAAAACAGAGACAACCAAAATGCTCATGAGGTATCTTGCATTCATGGGAGGCAGATCAGATACCGAAGGTAGAAGCGTTGAACAACAAGTTTTAGAGGTGAGTTTACTTTCTCTGAAGTTAATTATTATCTTCTTTCGAACTAAAAATTGCTTCCAACATTCTAAACTGTTTTGTTTTGCAGTCTAATCCAGTGTTGGAAGCCTTTGGAAACGCCAAAACTGTGAAAAATAACAATTCAAGGTGGTCTTCTATGAAACAACACTTACTTTGGACATATATTTCTTTTTTTTCTGCTGCCATCTGACTGTTTGTAAGTCTCTGTGTTCTTCTAACAGTCGGTTTGGAAAATTTGTTGAGATACAATTTGACAAGCGTGGGAAAATATCTGGAGCTGCAATCCGAACTTATCTTCTAGAACGGTCTCGTGTTTGCCAAGTCTCAGACCCTGAGAGGAACTATCACTGCTTCTACATGCTATGTGCAGCACCTCCTGAGGTAAATGATCAGTAGCAATCCTGAGAAAGCAATAGAGCTGGAGCAATACGAACGTTTTATTTTTTTCAGGAAGTCAAGAAATACAAGCTAGGGGATCCAAGAACGTTCCACTATCTGAATCAGACAAACTGCTATGAGGTTTCCAATGTAGATGATGCAAGAGAGTATATGGAGACCAGAAATGCCATGGACATTGTGGGCATTGGACAAGAGGCACAGGTCTGTCTCATAATGAATCTCATTCTACGGATACAAATGATGATATAGAAATTCTCATCAAAATACTGACAAGAAACTTCAACTTTAAGGATGCCATATTCCGCGTTGTAGCTGCCATCCTCCATCTTGGAAATGTCAATTTCGTCAAAGGAGAAGACGCGGATTCTTCAAAACTCAGGGATGACAAATCAAGATATCATCTCCAAACAGCAGCAGAATTACTCATGTATCTTCTTCGTATAACGATCCTTAAAATTAGACCACCAACTTCTGCACAGTTCCAATAGCAATGCTGAAAAGTTTCAATCATTCACTTGACGCAGGTGCAATGAGAAGATGTTGGAGGATTCACTCTGCAAGCGTGTAATTGTCACTCCGGATGGTAATATTACAAAGCCACTTGACCCTGAATCCGCAGCCCTAAACCGTGATGCTTTGGCCAAGACAGTATACTCCAGGCTGTTTGACTGGTGAGTAAATCCAATCCCTGAAACAAAACAAAAAAATGATCTGTGTTTTGTTTTTGAGCAATATCTAACAGATTTGTGTTTCAACTCAATTTATGGTAGGATTGTGGATAAGATCAACAGTTCAATAGGTCAAGACCCGAATGCGACAAGCTTGATCGGAGTCCTTGACATTTATGGTTTTGAAAGCTTCAAGATCAACAGGTAAACCTGACAGAATTATAAACCTGAAATGATAGGTACACACAGAACTTAAGATCTAATACCACTATTCTGTTTGATAGTTTTGAGCAGCTATGCATCAATCTCACAAACGAGAAGTTGCAACAGCACTTCAATCAGGTAGGATATAAAATCGTTGTAACCAACTAATTCACGCTGCAAGAAACTTTTATATGGAAAATATTTTCTCTGCAGCATGTATTTAAGATGGAGCAAGAGGAGTACACGAGGGAGGAAATAGACTGGAGCTATGTTGAATTTGTTGACAACCAGGATGTCTTAGATCTTATAGAGAAGGTACAGACTATGAAACTAACATCACAAATCTGGATGGTATTAGATCCACAATATGTACAAGCAAAGGAAACAATTAATGGCATCTTCTTTCTTGCAGAAACCAGGAGGCATAATTGCCCTACTTGATGAAGCATGGTAAGACACTATCAATCCATCGTAATGAGTAGAACTGGTTTCTCTCAGAATAACCATCACGTTCATCCTTGCAGCATGTTTCCCAAGTCGACCCATGAGACGTTTGCACAAAAGATGTATCAAACATATAAAGGACACAAGCGTTTCAGCAAACCTAAGCTTGCACGAACAGCCTTCACTGTCAACCACTATGCAGGAGATGTGAGACAAACACAATTTTAGATGGCAAACTAAAAAGAACTACAGTAACTAGTTACTGACCACGGTTTTTCCGCCTCAGGTCACATATTCAGCAGAGTTTTTTCTCGACAAGAACAAGGATTATGTCGTGGCAGAACATCAAGCTTTGTTAGATGCATCTAAGTGCTCTTTTGTTGCCAACTTGTTCCCACCACTGCCAGAGGACGCATCAAAGCAGTCCAAGTTTTCATCAATTGGAACCCGTTTCAAGGTAAGCCAATAGAGACATATCATTTGCACATTACTCAAGATCTTGATTCTTGACATAACCCACCTCCAGCAACAACTCCAAGCTCTAATGGAGACGCTGAACACAACAGAGCCCCATTATATTAGATGTGTGAAGCCAAATACAGTTCTGAAGCCATCGATTTTTGAGAATGACACCGTCCTAAACCAACTAAGATGCGGTGTAAGCTTAAAGCCTCTAGTTTTCTATTTGAACAAGTTCATATTTTCCCATAATGTTGTTGCTTAAAGCCGATATGGTTAAGTGAACAGGGTGTACTGGAAGCTATAAGAATCAGTTGTGCTGGTTACCCAACAAAACGAGCATTCGATGAATTTCTTGATCGTTTTGTGATGCTTGCAGCAGACGTACCCGAAGGGTATAAAATACAAAATATAACATATCTAGCAAAAAGACAGATTATCACTTCCTGATCCAATTTACACTGAGAAAACTACATTATTTACTTACAGATCCGACGAAAAGATGGCATGTGCTTCAATCTGCGACAAAATGGGTTTAAAAGGCTACCAGGTATGTCAAGCTCAGGGTACAGCCATGTCAAACATGAATAATTAAAGCAATCCATTCACTAGCAGTTCAGTCTAAAGTTGCATTCTGATTTCTCATTGTCAGATAGGGAAAACAAAGATATTTCTTAGGGCCGGACAGATGGCTGAACTAGATGCACGAAGAACCGAGGTCTTGGCTGGTGCCACTAAACAAATTCAGAGGCAGATCAGGACTTATTTGGCAAGAAAAGAGTTCCTTGGGCAGAAAAAGGCGACAATACATATGCAAAAACTTTGGAGAGGTTTTATTCTTTTACCTTTGTCTCAACTGTAACACCTTACCCAACACAAAGCTATGAATTAGAATTGTTATGTCAATAGATCCCTTTATACTACTAGCGGGTAATATATGAGCATTCTTATCTAATATATAATGTCACAAGCTGATCCAAATCTCATCCAGGACACAACGTTCTTCGCACTAACTTTGTGTCATGTTTGTATTGCTTATATAGCACAACTTGCACGCAAGTTATATCAAAACATGCGAAGGGAAGCTGCTTCCATTTGTATACAAAAGAATAGTCGTGCTCATAAAGCAAGGAAATGCTACACCAACCTCCAAGCCTCAGCAACAGTTATTCAGACTGGTTTACGGACAATGGCTGCTCGAAACAAACATAGACACAGAAGAAGAACAAAGGCAGCAATTATAGTTCAGGTACTATATTTTTTACTAATTTATCACAAATCTTGTACCTATAGAAATATCTGGACCGGACTCCTAGAATCTCAGACTAGGTTACTCTCAAGGATAAACTAGAAATAGTCAAAAATCAGTCTCATAGGATTTGCAGATTTGGATTACTATTTATCCAAAAGAGATCAAGATTTTAGTTCATGCGCTCCTAGATGCTGCATTCTTATTTGTCTGAGGATCAAATAAAAGTGAAAGGGGAAAAGTAGGTTTAAAATTATTTTTATTTAACTTTATGAATATTCTTGCTAATATGTTTCCTAACAGAGGGAATGGAGAAGATACCAAGCTCATGAAGTTTATAAACGGTACAAAAAAGCAACATTAGCATTACAATGTCTGTGGAGAGCCAAAGTAGCTCGAAAAGAGCTCAAAAAGCTCAAAATGGTACGTTTTACTGATATAAGGGTATTTTGAATGATTCATCTCTCAAGAACCAATCTACTATGTCTAAGAGGCAGGCAATGCTTCAATCTAACTTACTAAAAATATTCTAACAACAAAACTTTCCAAACAAAGGCTGCAAGAGAAACTGGGGCGCTCAAAGAAGCCAAAGACAAGTTAGAGAAGCGTGTGGAAGAGCTAACCTGGCGTCTCGAATTAGAGAAGCATCAAAAGGTGATTATTAGTGAACTTAGAAAGTAGAGTTCTTTGTTCTGATATCTAATTTCCTGGATGAAAGTATGCTAGAGTCGAAAGTAGATAGTGGTCTAATTCCAAAAAAAAAATGCATTAGGTTGATCTCGAAGAGGCCAAAGCACAAGAAATTGCAAACCTACAAAATGCTTTAACTGAATTGCAAGAGAAGCTAGATGAAGCCCATGCTGCAATCACACGAGAGAAAGAAGCAGCAAAATTAGCCATTGAACAAGCTCCACTAGTCATCAAAGAGGTTCCAGTTGTAGACAACACTCAACTGGAGTTACTAAGCAGTCAAAACAATGAGCTGGAGGTAAAATTTGAGCTAAAAGTTCAACCAACTGGCAGATATTTTCCTGATGCAGCATTCTCAAAATGCAGGTTGAGGTAGAGAAATTGAAAGGAAAAATTGAGGAGTTTGAAGCAATATGCTCTGCACTTGAGAGAGATAACAAGACAAGTCTAACTGAAGCAGAAGATGCAAAAGCAAAGGCCATTCAACTTGAGGAGATCATTGAAAGGTATAGATTCTGTCAGTTCCTTAAAGGCATTGAAATCATAATTCTGTTTCACAGTCAGGGTTTCTGAGTATTGTTGGTAAATTCCAGATTACATATGAATCTGTCAAACCTAGAATCAGAAAATCAGGTCTTGCGTCAGCAGGCTCTAGCCGCTTCAACAAGCGCCGAAGAGTCTGACGAGTTAAACAGGTACCGTCTTGTGAGCTGAACAGTTCTATCATCTTAGCAGTGCGAATTTTAAAATTTTCAGTACCTAAATTACATAAGAACAAGAATGCTGATTTGAAGTTGTATCTGATATCATTACATATCTGACCAAAAAGATACCTCTTATCAGTCTGAAGGACAGGATTGCAACTCTAGAGTCAGAAAATGAATCTCTTCGAAGACAGGCAACTTCTGTAGAGAATACAGTGCCTCCTGAAGTAGTTTTTGAATCCGCAAAGGTGTAGAGCTTCTGCCAACATATAATTTTTTTGTCAAAAAATAAGTGTAACATTTGCATTAATGTAATATAACTGTGCAGGATCTTGAAAATGGACATCAAACAGAAGAGATTCAGACAACAAAGGTATGTTATCTTCGCTAGGCCCAGTTAAGAAACAGACTCTACAGTTCCTCATCCCTTGTTATTTGTTTCAGGAGCCAAAGAATCCAATCATTGCGTTAGCAAAACAAAGATCTCTAACAGATAGGCAGCAGGTATAAGTCGAGAACTTGTTTATATTAAAGAGCCGTAAGCTGATCACCAACGAAAGCAAACGAAAGATACTTACATTATCTGATTCAATATAGAAGAAATTTTAATGAGTATTACTGGACAGGAGAGCTATGATCTGCTGATGACATGCCTCACCGACGAGAGAAGGTTTGATAACGGCAGATCTGTGGCAGCCTGGATAATTTACAAGGCACTACTTCAATGGAGATCATTTGAAATGGAGAAAACAAATATATTTGATAGAATTGTTCATAAAATTCGATCGGCCATCGAGGTAATAAATTGAAGACATTGAGTATATACGTAGTAAAGTTCAACCCTCAGAAACCAAAAACTTATATTCAGCTTATACTAATTGTGGTCCAGAGGGGCCAAGATGACACAAGGGAACTAACTTATTGGCTCACAACAAGCTCTACCCTCTTATATCTTCTGCAATCTACACTCAAGTTCAGCAATACAAATAATGGGGCTTCAAGACGTAACAGATCACCCCAGACTACATTATTTGGGAGATTGGTGCAAGTAAGCTTTGTAAAAGTGAACCACCATATTAATCTAATTTGTAAGAGCCTTGGTAACAGTTGGTAACAACATTGTAGGGAATGCAATCATCTTCAGTGGGCTTGGAAACATCCAGTGGCTACAGTGGGATGGTTAGGATATCAAATGACCAACAGATGGTTGAAGCTAAATACCCGGCTTTACTATTCAAGCAACACATAGCCGCATACGTTGAGAAAACATATGGAATGATCCGCGATAGCTTAAAGAAAGAGATAAACCCATTATTAAATCTCTGTATCCATGTCAGTACATCATTCATCAAGTTACTATGAAACATATGTTAGTGACTTGCTAATCACGTATGTTAACAAATGTGCTATATGTGTACGATGTAACAGGCACCAAGACCGACGAGAGCAAGAACATTGCGAGATGTGACTAAAAGCATCCACTTGACCACAACTGCCAAGCAGCAGGCATCATATGTCCAATGGCAGAACATCACCAACAAGCTTGAACATACCTTGACCTTTATGGCAGAGAACCATGTAAGAGAACGCACTTTCCAAGATTTTCATCTCAAGCTTACTTTGCTGTTTCCTGTTTCTTGACTGAGTCTTATGATCTCTAGGTCCCATCAATGATCACAAGAAAACTATTCCATCAGGTTTTCTCCTACATAAATGTGCAGCTCTTTAACAGGTACAGAAATATATTGCATAGGACAAAAGTAGCTACGAGGTAACCTTGACTTACAAAGTTTATCTTCTGGCAGTTTGTTGCTTCGCCGAGAGTGTTGTTCGTTTAGCAATGGAGAATATCTGAAAATGGGCTTGCATGAATTAGAGCAGTGGTGCCTGAAGGCAGAAGACGAGGTAAGCTAAAGCATTGATTAATGACCAAATTATGCAAAAAGATTAACATTTTTTCTCCTACAGGCAGCACGATCACCATGGGATGAACTTCAACACATTAGGCAAGCAGTGAAGTTTCTGGTAAAAACAACTTCGAACCATATCTATTGGTTAAACTATACATAATTGGTGAGAAAAAAAAATGGCATTTGATAAACACAATCACTCTACAGGTCTTGCATCAAAAGACACAGAAATCATTGGAGGAAATCACAAAAGAGATATGCCCGGTAATGACCTTAAACCACAACTCTTTCTTCAAAGCATACAGAAGGATCATCTCTGGCATAAAACTAAAACCCTCCTACAGTATTACTTTCAGTTATTACCACAAATTCACACAAACCCTCTTTTGTTACAACTCTCAAGTTATTTTTTTCTTTCGGGTCAGGTACTAAGCATTCCACAAGTATATCGAATTGGGACTATGTTTTGGGACGACAAATATGGAACTCAAGGACTCTCCCCTGAGGTAAGCATTGGTTCAACCAAAACTTCTTCAAGAGATAAAGTTACACCAATAACAAGGTGGACTCATGATCCAACAACTATGTTTTGATGATGATAGGTGATCAAGCAGATGAGGAAACTAATGGCGGAAGATTCAGTCAACATGACTTACCCTTCTTTCTTGCTAGACGTCGATTCAAGGTAAGCTATATTGATTTACTGTCCCTTATTACTCTCGAGTCTTCAAAGCAAATCACTGTTTCTTTTACGGTACTATCTTGCAGCATTCCTTTCTCAGTGGAAGATGTTTCGCAATCCTTCCACGGCGGGACCATTAGCCTCTCCGACGTCGATCCACCCCCACTTCTCCGGCAGCGATCTGATTTCCACTTCTTGTTCCAGACGTTGCCTGAGTAAGGGGTCATCCAAAAAGACCGTCTCTTGCATGTAGAAGGAGGTCTCGTTCCAACTGCTGCAACTTTCTTTTATAATTATTTTATTAAGCCATGATTTTTGCATATATTACAGAAAGGGAAGTTTTTCCATTTTTCTTTCCAATTTTTTTTTTCTCACAAGAAGCAAAAAAAAAAAGGCTTCTCTTCTTTCATGATTTCATTTTTTGGTTTGTGGTTTATTTTTGGCTCTATCCTTAACAGTTAAAATTGTGTATAGGCAGAGTTGGTACATGGTGTACTTTCTCTTTTTTGCCAAATGAGTCATGGTGTATTGAATATTATTGTATGTTAATGAAATTGGGTTTTGTAATGTACACTTTGGATTTTGTTAGAAAATCAAAAGATTCCAAAATTTAGTGCTATATTTGATCATAGCATAAATGCTGAAATTTGATAGTTTGTCATAGGACAGTACGTTTGTGCATTTCGATCCGTGTCTGATCCGAGTTATCCGAATTTCTCCGATGTAAATAATTCAAATTTATCACATTCCGTCTTCTTCAAATTGAGGGATCAGAAGGAAATTTGGAAAAGTTAGCGAGGGTGTTCTACAAAGAAGCTTATCTTGAGGGGTCATTCGGATAGTTAACATCTTTGAAAGCAAACTCACTAAACCAGTGAGAGGGTTCTAGTTAAAACCCAGCAGTATCTGCTAGCAAACAGAGCCATCAGAATTTCACCAGTTGAAGAAGAAGATGGAATGTGTAGTTCCATTATGGCGCTGCTTCTGCCTCAGTCCACCGGAGCTACGCCACCGCATCGTTAACCACACTCGCCGCCTTCCCCATCTCTCTTTCTCCTCCTCCTCCTCCTCCACAGCAGGTCGCTACCTCAATTCCTCTACTCTTTTTCCTTGTTTCGTAATCAACTTAGCTGTTATATAGCCTTACAAGCTCTTTGCTCCATTTCCAGATATATTGCCTCTCCCTGGTAAGCAGAATCGATTTCTTTCTCCAATCACGCAGAGGACTTCCTTGAATCGCCGTACGAGATCACTCGAACACCTTCCTCTCTCCGTGGTTAGTAATAGTTCTCGAAAGTTTCATAGAAATCTGGTTTAGTCAAATAGTTTGGTAAAAATGAGTTCTTTTGGTGTTTGCTTTTATTGAAAGTTTTAGTCTTTATATATGTATATACGACTCATGATGCTCCTATTGCGTGGAAGCGTTTTGGATAAGGTTGCACGACAAATTTGTCTCTGGTGTCTAAGCTTGTATTCTTTTTCTCTCGGTGTTGTTTCAGAACTCGTCTGTGATTGGTAACTCGGAGGAAGAACTGGAAGAAGAAGAAGATGATGATGATGATGATGATTTGGATTGGGAGGCAGAGTTTCTTGGGGAGATTGATCCGTTGGATATTCAACCTCCAAAGAAGAGGAAAAAACAGACAAAGTCTAAAGCGCTTGAAGACACTGAAGGGATGGATTGGTGTGTAAGGGCAAGGAAAATTGCGCTTCAGTCGATTGAGGCTAGAGGATTGTCTTCTAGAATGGCTGAGGTGATGCCTCTTAAGAAGAAGAAGAAGAAGAAAAAGAGCAAGAAAGTGATTGGAAACAAAGACAAGGTCAAAAGTAGAGGTATTCCCGAAGATGATTCCGATATGGAGGAAGAAGATTTGGACTTTTTAGATCGGTCGGTGGAGGATAAGATGGGGGAACTGCGGAAGAGAGTTAGCTCATTAGCTGGTGGAATGTTTGAGGAAAAGAAAGAGAAGACGAGGGAGCAATTAGTTCAGAGGCTATCCCAGTTTTCAGGACCTTCTGATCGTATGAAGGAGATCAACCTCAACAAAGCTATAATAGAAGCACAAACCGCTGAAGAGGTACTGGAAGTAACAGCTGAGACAATCATGGCTGTTGCCAAAGGCTTAAGTCCCTCGCCATTGTCTCCCTTAAACATAGCTACTGCACTCCACCGCATTGCCAAGAACATGGAGAAGGTTTCGATGATGAGAACTCGTAGGCTTGCGTTTGCTCGGCAAAGAGAGATGTCAATGCTTGTTGCTCTTGCAATGACATGCCTACCAGAATGTTCAGCTCAAGGCATCTCAAATATTTCTTGGGCGTTGTCCAAAATTGGGGGTGAATTGCTGTATTTGACAGAGATGGATAGAGTTGCAGAAGTTGCCACATCGAAGGTTGGGGAGTTCAATTCTCAGAATGTTGCTAATATTGCAGGGGCTTTTGCTTCCATGCGGCATTCTGCTCCAGAACTCTTTGCTGAGTTGTCACAGAGGGCATCTGCTATTATCATCACCTTTAAAGGCCAAGAGATTGCTCAACTATTGTGGTCATTTGCCTCGCTTTATGAGCCAGCTGATCTTTTACTTGATTCCTTGGACAGTGCTTTCAAAGGCAGTGACCAGTTCAAGTGCTGCTTGACGAAAGAATCATCAAAATATGATGAAGTAGCAGACGCTGAAGTAAGCGATGGTGCTTCAGGATCTGCAGTACTTAGCTTTAACAGGGACCAGCTAGGAAACATAGCATGGTCTTATGCGGTTCTTGGGGAAGTGGAACGACCTTTCTTTGCAAATATATGGAATCTCTTAACCACCTTGGAGGAGCAAAGGCTTTCAGAACAGTATAGGGAAGATGTCATGTTTGCTTCTCAGGTGTATCTCGTGAATCAGTGCTTGAAGGTTGAGTGTCCCCACCTTCAATTGTCACTTTGCCATGGGCTCGAAGAGAAGATAACCCGTGCTGGAAAAACCAAAAGGTTCAATCAGAAAATAACCTCATCTTTTCAGAAAGAAGTTGGGCGCCTTCTAATAAGTACAGGGCTTGATTGGGCTAAAGAACATGATGTGGATGGCTACACCGTCGATGTTGCTCTGGTCGAGAAAAAAGTTGCTTTAGAGATCGACGGGCCAACTCATTTCTCAAGGAACACCGGTATGTGCTATCACTCTGTTTTGTTAATTATCTTGGTGTTTGGTGAAGCCGACCCCAAACTCAATGATCATTGTCACTTTGCTGTTTTCGCAGGACTACCATTAGGCCATACGATGCTGAAGCGGCGATATGTTACTGCTGCTGGATGGAAGGTGGTATCCTTGTCTCATCAAGAGGTGGGTTTAAAACTCTAAATTGATTATTGAATTACTAGCATGATGAGAATTAAGTAGACATAGTTCTCCATTTTTCTGCTCTAGGGTAAACAACTACATGCTCTTGCTGTGGCAGAACTTAACTGATAATATTTGTCTATCTCATTTAAGAGTTTATACATCTCAACATGTGTTGACTTTGTTTTTATTATTTTTTTAGTGGGAAGAACATGAAGGCAGTCATGAACAGCTAGAATATCTAAGGGAGATTCTCAACGGCTGCTTATAAAGAAGACAGAAACGAAATACGTAAGGCATTGTTATTTTATGGTTGTGAATTGAAGGACTCGTTTCCTTCATGTAGATATAGCTAAGATTATTGTAGTTGACTGATGATTTATGTTTAGAGCAATTAAAACATAATTAAAAACCATTTAAATTATACATCTTCATCACAAGCTTCTGCCAAGCGAACACAATAGAGTTATTTCTCATGCAATAGGAAATGTAGAAATCACATTTAGAGGAAACAATAAACATAATAGAGAGATACTAGTGCTTGATCTGGGACAGCATAGTCCTGACATCTTTGCTGTTCGGCCTCTGTTTCGGATCATCCAAAGTACAGTAACAAGCAATTTTTAGAACTAGAAGCATCTGTTCATCGAATCCTTGTTCCATCAGCTTCGGATCAATGGCAAGGCTTGGATTCTCCGATGTTATTGTGTTCCTCATCCACTTAATCAGACTCATCTCGTCGGTATGCTGGAAAAACTCATCCGAAGGAAGCTTCCCAATCACCAGAACTCCAAGAATAACTCCAAAACTATAGATATCACATTTGTCTGTGAACTTGAGAGTTTGATGATACTCTGGTGCTATGTATCCCACGGTACCTGAAAATTTGGAGGTTGTAATGTGCGTGACTGCATCGGGCATTGCCTTTGCCAGCCCGAAATCTGCAATTCTAGCTTCCATGTCGTCATCAAGAAGAACATTTGCTGGCTTCAAGTCTCTGTGAATGATTCTTGGGTTATGATCCATGTGAAGGTACTCAAGACCTGCAGCTATACCTAAAGCAATCCTGTGCCTTGCTGGCCACATAAGCTCTTCGTTTCCAGCCGCCACGTCGGACAGTATATCTTGCAAACTCCCGTTCTTCATGTACTCGTAAACGAGGAAATGGCACTCGGGTCTTGGAACGTGTGCTAACAACGGGAGAAGATTCCGGTGACGGATTTTGCCGACTGTGTCGATCTCTGATTTGATTTGCCTCATGTACTTGTTCAAACCCTTGGATTCTTCGTCTGCAAGCTCACTGGCGTCTTTAGACGGTTGGGTCACTTTCTTCACGGCTATGATCTTCCCATTGCTTCCGGGTAGTTCTGCTTTGAAAACTTCTCCACAGCCTCCTTTTCCAATGAGCTCCAGAGAAGCTATTGCTTCTTCGTTCTCCAAGAAAGCTAAATCTTCAGCTCTCTTGATCAATGGGCTGAATATGGAAGGACCTGATGGTTTCTCTGGTCCTCTCATTGCTCGAAGAATCAATCTGAACATAACAGAGAAAACAAACCCAGAGAGTGTTCCGCCGATGGCTCCAACGAAGAACCCTAAGATCCAGGCGGCTATTTTCTTCTTTTTGTTCTTCTTCTTCTTCTTCTTCTTCTTCTTCTCATTTTTTGGAGGTCCCCCTGTTGCTTTTGACGTGGTGTTATTGGTGGGTTTCTTCGTGGAGTTTGAAGTTGGTGTTTCAGCTAGAATGTGTCTTGTTTGGTGTGGAGATGTCTGAAGCTTGATTTTGCTCATAACCGGAACAGAACCTTCCAAGAACCGGTTTTCAGAGAAATCAAAGAACCGGAGATTATTAAACGACACAACTGGCTCCGGGATCTTCCCTGAGAAGAGATTGTTTGCAACTGAGAGATTCTCAAGATTGCGTAGATTCTTCAAGAAGTTCAAGTTCCCGGAGAACTTGTTCGAAGAAAGATCAAGGATTCGAAGACGGATCAAACGAGAGAAGTTTCCCGGAATCTGACCGGAAAATCTGTTGTTTCGAACATCAAGAACTTCGAGTTTCTTACAGTTCAAGACATCCACTGGAAGACCATTGACCAACTGGTTATTAGACAACGTGAGCTCCTTCAGCTCCGACAACTCTCCGATAACCGGCGAGATGATACCCGTCAAGCTTTGGGACCGGTAGACGAGCCTCGTGACACGGAGAACGTATTCTCCGGTGGCTGCGGAGAGCCGTCTCTCGCAGAAAACTCCTCTCCGACCACATGGGTTAACACCACTGAAGGAAGAAGTACGTTGACCGTTGACTCCGAGCTCTGTTTCGATGACTTGAAGAGCTTTGAGATCTGAGGAGTCTAGCTCGAGCCGTTGGGTGGAGGAGACGAGAGAGGAGAGAAGGAGAAGGGAGAGAACTGCGAGGCTGAGAGGCCGGAGAAAAAGATTGGCGTGTCCCGTGGGAACAGCCATTTTAATCATTCTTTGTTCAGAGAAAGTTTCTTCTTGTGGATGTTGTCGGAGTCATCTACTCTGGTTATTTATGGTCAGCAACTGCCACTAATAATGTTCAGAAAAGTCTTTCACGTGTTCTACGGTTTTTTTCTTTTTTCCTAAAACAAAGTTATTAATTTCTTTTAAAAAATATACTCCCACGTTATTTTTTTCTTAGTAGGATAGTTTTATTTTACGTCTATTATTTCTACTATGCTACATATGATTGTTATATTTAAATTAATATTGTCAAAATATACGGTTAGGACTTCGGAGTGTATATCTGCCGTGTTTAAGGGATCCCAAGTGCCGGATTCATATGAAACAAATTACATGATTGTTGAAAAGAATTGCAAATATTTGTAATTTTTTCTTTATAACCTAAGGTCCTCTGTCTTAGCATCAGATTAGGGTCCAGAGCTAAAATCTAGCAACTCATGAATCATGATCCTGTGCCGAGATTGGCTACATATTTCGTAAAGTGTATGATTGGGTTTTATTATAAAAAGAAAAAGTATATGATTGTGTATTTATTCCTGGAACTAGTATGAGCTAATATAATTGTTTAGACTTTAGAAAATGTGAATATAGATAGTCGCAATAATTTACATAGCGAACTATGTTATATTGACTTGACTGTGTAAGCGTTGATAAGTCAAAGTCTACGCTGAGGGTTCCACCCTGGGCCACCGGTTCCTACACGTTAGAACTTATGTTCCACCCTTTTTTTCTTTGTTTCAAAGTCACTCTCATTAGGGTTTTATGTCGATAAGTTCGTTGGCGTAATTAAAGATTCCGAGCGGTGAGAGTGGAATAAGTCTTGCGAAAGAGACCGCAGAAGATAAAGATAAACGATGGGGAAATATATGTAAAATAAGTAGTGAATAAAACAAATCTATGTGGTAATTGGTATTGTCCGTCCATTTTAGATATCTTAAAGGGGAAACTATCAGCTAAAATAGTGAATCTGGGCAAGTGACGGAGCGAATGTGCGCTGCTTCGTTGAGTGGATTCAATATGATTAAAATGTCAAGTGTGCTAGTAATTTTTTTCAACATGTGTAAATGTTCACAATTATATAAATATTTAACCTGGGTCGTCTATCTAGTGAGTGTTTGGGTAGTGATTTTTTAACTACTTAAATTGCTTTTTATATTATAATGAAAGCACATTTCTAAATAGATAGATACCCCGTCATCTGGTAGGGAACACCACTTTTTGTTTGTCTGTTATATTAATAACGCGTTATTGGCTATGTGATTACAATGGGGGCATCACAATAACTTTCGTTCTCTATACCTTTGAGATTGTGAGAGAACTAAGACTTTCCATTCATTTGGACCAAACTATGGGTTCATGTGCTAAAACCAACTCGTTACGGTAAAATAATATGAAGTGTTTACCGAAGCGAAAAATGATTTTGGGAAGATTTCAGGCAGTCTAATGTCGCTTACATGAATTCCAGTTCAATAGTTCCCAATCCCCAAACAAGATTAAGTAAAGCTCAAAGATAGAATCATGGATACAATGAGAAAATAGAAAAGCTTTCATCATTTAGTAAGTCAAAACATTGGATGTTTAGCTGAGATGAAAGCAAATGGGGATGCATAGCAATATATCTCCTTGTAATTTTAGGGAATTTAGTAATAAAATCCTTAATTAAAGATAAAATGTAATAAAACCTCTCAGTATCCGTTAATGAATATATATTGTATCTTTTATATATTTATTTAAAAAACCCTTCAATTTAAAGTTTGTTAATGTAAAAATCATTTCGTCTATTGTATCCGTTATGGAGGAACTTTTACACTAACATATCTTAAGTTTAAAGATTTTTTCAATAAATATTTAATTAATGAGTTTTTTATTACGATACATTTTTAGTTGAAGGTTTTATTATTATATGATATGTAAGAACAAGATTTACCGTTTTTACTAAATCAAAATTTATCTGAATATTCTATACAAAAAATATACCAAAACTAAACTATCCAATCAACTAATTTTTATAAATGTAAATATTGTATACACATTATTAATTTTAAAATAATATATTCAAATGTTTCACGATGATATTACCATTGAAAAACCTTAACTACAAAGAATATTCATGTTTTTTATAGTATATATTATTTATATTTCCGAGAATAGATTTTTCACACCATTGACAACATGTAACATAAATTCACAATTCAAAATCACTTGAAGATGAAAAAAAAGAATATGTTATTTATGTAATAGTTTATCTTAATTAAAATTTTGCTTTTTGAAGATACATTGTCTATTAAATTACATTTTAAATCTTGACAGAAAAAAATTTGACCAAGCCTTTTAACTAAACATTAGTTGATTGGATAGTTCCATTTGGGTATATATTTTTTATAAAATATTCGGATAAATTTTGATTTAGTAAAAGCAGTAGTCTTATTCTTAAATATCATATAGTAAGAAAACCCCTTAACTAAAATTAAATCGTAATAACACCCCTTCATTATATATTTATTGAGAAACCCCCTAAACTTAAATATGTTAATGTAAAAGTCCATCCGGAATGGATACGATAAATGGAAGAGTTTTTACATTAATAAACTTTAAATTGAGGAGTTTTTTACATAAATATATAGTTGAGAGGTTTTATTAATGGTTTTACAAATTATAATGTTGCAGGTTCGGATATCAGTGTCGAGAGAGAATGGACTGACACTACATATTCCACCTCCATACTCATTATTATACAGGTCAGTTCCTGCTTACACTAACTCAAATTTAACAACAACAACAACAATAAAAATTCTGCATTTTTCTTAATGATGAATGATGGATTGGTGCAGGAGTCTGAAGATGGGACATGGCATGTCCCAATGAGTGTAGAAGATGATTTCCAAACATCAAGGCAATGGTTACACATAGAAATGTTAATTTGTGTTAAATAACCCAACTTATATCTAACTCACAAAAACCCATTTATAAATAGCCTAACCCACAGAAAAACCCATCCATTATGTTATAAATAAGTAATACGCATACATAGTTTTAATAAGTTTTTGATTATCCATGGATATCTATATTACATTTTTTTCACTTACATAATTAAGTTTTTCATGGCATTTTGACAAAAAAAAAACACACAATTTACGGTTTTCGAAAAAACATAATTTTACGAGAAAGAATACAATTTTGTAGTATTGGCGGAAAAATATAATTTTATTTTTTGGCGGGAAAACATAATTCTACGGTTTTGGCGAGAAAATGTAATTTTACGGTTTTGATAGAAAAATGTAATTTTACGATTTTTACGGAAAATGTAAATTTTATCTAATAATAAAAAAATACCTATTGGGTATCCGATACCCAATAGATAAAAGATCCAAGTAAAATAAATAAAAATAAACCCAATCCATTTTTAACCCATATTTTTGTTTTGAGTAAAAGTTGAACCCATAAACAGTGGGCTTGGGTACCAAAACCCAAATTAACATGACTAGCTACGCGCGAAAAGATCCAAAACACGTTGATTCTTTTTGACTCAGGTCATGAAAATTTTGTTGTAACAAAACCAACATTGATTGTTTAGAAATAGAATGTTTGTTGAACCACAACCTCACATAGGGTATTTATGAGATTAGGGTTTGTTAGGGTAAGAGATCAAGAAGATAAATTTATTAATTGATTGGAGGAAAAAAAATACAAAGCAATTAGGTCGGCACGTTAAAGAAATGATGCCGAGTCACGGTGAAAGCTAAAAAGAAAAACTAGGTTAAATCTTTCTCTCTACTCTCTTTTGTTCTGCTTGTGCGTATGTGTGTGAATACCTCTCCTTGTCTCACCTCTTCTCCTTATATAAGACTTTAGGTCGGTCTTCAGCTTTCCCCTATTCTTGAAAAGAATAGGAAACTCTGTATATATCTCCTTTTCTTCTGAGTTATCTTCCTTTTCTTTGTGAATATCATTTTCTCTTTAGGCCGACTCGGATCTTTCCTGTTCGGATAGTTCGACGAGATGGGTTAGGCTAAGGCCTTCAACGCGTA